>JAPYZC010000371.1:0-64037 GCA_030522665.1 Ichneumoninae sp. A BG-2022a
TTGGAAAGGCAGTACTACAATGGTAATCATTTCGAACGAGGCTTGCATATAATTCCGATCGAACATCACTTAGGTAAGTTCGTTTGATCGTTCAATTTTTAGGGAAAAAATGTGTACAATAGCTGTAAAAATGTATGTCATTTTCAATAAATTTTGTTTGCAACGACTACTACTGGTATACAATTATCATATTATGAGATGTATATGACTGATATATTCGAGCAAATACTTGAAAAATATTTGCGCGGAAATTTGTTATTTAAAAAATATGTTTAATATATTTGTTGGCATACACTGTCAAATCCGGAGAACAGTATTTTTTCTGTGTGAGATACGTCGGATCGAGACACTTGTCGCTAAAAATCATTCTTGGTGAGAGCGAGCTAAAATGAACCTCCATTTTAGATAAGACTCGCTTCGTACCCGCGAAAAATTGGTGAAATTGGTAAAAGTCCGTTTGGTCTCGCTCACCCCTCGATCAGTTATGGGGAACTCGATTTACGGAGCTGAATTATTCTGACGACCATGTAGTCGACACTAGATTACGATAGCGTTTGCGTGATTCACAAATTTAGTGGCTCTCGCGGTACGCCGATTTAACCAATCGAACACACACATATCGATCGTACATATATATATATCTGTGCAATGTGACTCTGTAATGACACGATGCGTACCACCCCGGCTAAATACCCTCTGGTTTTAATGACCGAACGTGCGAGTGCACGCTAATCGTTGCGTTAACGTCGCCCCCTCGCAATCGAGCTGGAAATTGGGCTGGGTTCTCCAAATGCTCAATGTTAATGACGATTCCGTCGATGATCGGTGTGCGGAGCGCGGTGTCTCTCTGCAGCTCGTCGGGGGCTTAAAACAACCATGCATCGATAGTTCCCTGTCCGAGGGTTTGGAGAGGGTCAAGCTTTAGAGAGAATTGCCCGAATCTGCATTTGCCGCGATACGAACGTCAGCAGCAAAACGGAATCAGGAAAACAGGCACTAATTTATCCGTGCGCATCCACTTTGCCGCATAATAATGGATGTACCTATAAAATATATTGTACGCGCGGAGGAATTTTACTCTCTGGCAACTATTTATGCCCGAGGCCACGCGAATAGAATACCAGTAGCATTACAGCGCTCGTATACAACCGCAGGATTACGTGTGTTATGTGTAATGCGTATAAAGGACGATAATATAGTAATAATAATAATAATAATAATAGTGCTCGAAACAAGCCAGCGTTCTTCACAAGAATAAATGTATACACTTGAACTACGTACAATCCCGTGTAAAAATGCAGTAAAAACTGGTGGCCAATCTACAGTATGCATTTATTGATAGTCCCCCTATGTTATAAGAGATTTGCCACGTGTCTATAGTAGATAGTCGTTTATGTACGATAGACCACTATATGTCAAAAATCGACGATGAATCTTGTACGCTCGTTTCTTTGAGCGGTTGTACATTCGTTTGTTTATCGATTTGTTGGTTTTTCGTCAGAACTGTCTACCTCATCTTCGTATCATGGCGTCTGTAAAACGTTCCTTTGTAATTCGTTAATAAAGTGTTTATTTCTTCCATCAGAACTCAGAAATCTCAACACACTATCAACTTGAGTCTATGTAGACTGCGGTTTATGCAGATCGAAGTCTATAATCTAATTGTTGGTGTTAAGTTTATCAATTGTAAACTGGAGAATTTACAATGGATACCTATATAAACCGAATTGTAAGTAGAAAAGACTTGACAGTTGTTTCTCGAAAACTGTATCGTGGGTCTACAATCGTTACGGTCGGCGTACTCTTGGTAGACGAACGTAATACATCTATCCCCACTGCCTACCATAGACCAGATCTTTTTTTACACGGACATGTATCTATTTCTAGAATATTATACTTCAAACATTATTATTATTATTTTTATTATTTGTTCCGACGGCATTTTCCCGCAAGTGCATGAATCCACGCACGCACAGCGAACATAACCGCAACAGGACGCGTTCCTCACCGCTTCGCCGTGACGTCTCGAAGCCTCTCTCCCTCTCGATTTTCTTTATCTTCCTTTATTTTATTTTTTTTTCTTTCTCTCTCTCTCTCTCTCTCTCTCTCTCTCTCTCTCTCTCTCACTCTCTGTGGCCCTCGCGATCCTCGATACGACTATGCGATCCAAGTACACGTTATACACACGCTACACAGAGTTTTATGTACGTATATACACACGTACAGGATGCATGTATATGCGAGGCGAAGTGCTTGCCGAGAGAGAATCGAGAGAGTAGACTCCGAACGGCGAACCGCGCTCGGTATACGGCAGAGGTTCTCTCGCGAGCTACAGTGCGCGTTTAAGAAGGCGAGCCCGAGGCACACACAGTTGATTCGCGACCGCCAACCAGGCAAGACACACATTCGAATATACTCCTTTGTCTCGTATGCTGACCGTTGCGCGTTCGAGCATGACGATACATTATCAACGCGGTTAAAGATGAACACGAATGCTTCATCGTCATCGAGTATCGGTACCAAACGCTAGATGTGTTGTCTTGCGCTATAAAAAAATAAATAAAATTATCGGCTCTCCCAAAGTCGTGTGTAAGATACAAAAAATCACGTTTCAATGCAACAGCGAACTCTGGCCCGTGTGTCTGCTACGAAGTTTCCCATAAATTGTCCGTGACGGATGTGAGAGTAACCCGCGGCGGCGGCAGCAGCAGCGCCGGTTCTCGACCGGCGCATCCGCCGGAAGAGGCACGTTTGAGCGGTGCGCGCCGATCATCCTCGCCGGTCTTCCTCCTCTCTTCCATCTCTTTGTGTACGAGTTGGATATATTATATGTGTATATATAGATATTTTTTTTGTTGAGAAACGCGAACGATCGGCTCGCAGTGAAAGACAGAATCGCGAGCCGGGTGCTGCGTTGGAACGATGACGGCACGGAGGGGCGCGCCAGCAGGACTCGACTGTTCGCCGACTGTGCGGGAAGAACACGTGGAGAAAGAACAGTCGAGGGATCAACCAGTGGTTCGCAATTTTGTCTAAAAAACCAAAAAATATATAAATTATTAAATAATAATTTCCGTGAATATGCAACAGTTGAATTTGCATTCGCGAATCCGTGAATTCGAACAACGGTGAAGGCTCCGATCCTCGACCCGTGATTGGTAAAGGCGGTCCGTTTTGCCCCGGTGTTCGGAAAATAATGGGATTTTGAAAAAACTATTCGTCGAAACTTGGATTGTCGGAGTTCTCGAGGATTTCGCCGATAGCCTCTTGAGACAAAGCGGTATAATTATTCGAACGAGTGGCGGTTTTGGTGAGGCTCGAGCGCGATTCTCCTTCGCGACGAGCACCAAACTGGCAGTGGCTGCCGTCCGCGCGCTACTCGCTCCTCCGATCGTTCGAGCTTGACTCTCCGCTCCGCACGCGCGCCTACACTCGCGGTGAAAATAACAAAAAAAGGTGGGAAAAAACGTAGACACACATGTACAAGGATAACTCGTTCCGCGGTGTGTGCATGGCTTAAAAACAGTCAAGGTCGCGCTCATCCTTCGGCTCCCTCGTGGCCGTCGTCGTCGTAGTCGAGTCGCCCAGCGATGAATCCCTTTCACCTCCTATAATGCCCCGACCACTCCGGGGCTGCTCCTCGCCGATGCGCTTCTCCCGAGTCTGGACTCGATCGTGCCTGCAGCGAGGATAATATACCAGCTCCCTTTCACCTTGAAGTAACTCGCGCCGGCTGTGTGGGATCGGACGGACGCGTGGTACCCGATCATTTCGACTTTGATAGTTCCGTCGTTGTATCGATAGTAATTATTATTATTTTCATCGATTTTGTGCGAGAAGTGCAAAAAAAAGATCCCGTCGTGGAAAAGAACTCACGAGAGTCGTTGCTTGTAACTCGTTCGAACGAAACAACTTGCATCGATAATAATAACAATGCGCGGTGGACACTGTGCGACAAGTGGAAAACAAGATTTTCGTTGTAACGAAAAAAACAACTTGGAAAAATAGTTGTACCTCGTATGTTTTTACGAATAAACGATCTGCACCTTGTTTCCAAACAAAGACTTACAACTCGTTGGCAAAAAACAAATTACTCGATTGTAAAAAAAAACAATTTATAACTCGTTGTACAAATTGTAAATAGTGCCAAAAACTATTTACAATTTGTTTACAAAATAGAACTTACAACTTGTTTGTAAAATTGAACTTACAACTTGTTTTCAAAATAGTACTTGCAACTTGTTTACAAAACACAACTTGCAACTTGTTTACAAAATATAACTTACATCTTTGTTTTCCAAAAAACAATTTACAATTAGTTTGTAAAAAAACAACTTACAACTTCTTGGCAAAAACCAACTCACACTTCTGGGCAAAAAACGACTGGCAACTTTTTTCCCAAAGTTAACTCGTTCGACAGAATATTTTGCCCTGAAGAAATCGACTCCCTAATGAAGCCGATGGCGAGGATAGAAACGTATAGGCTCCACAACGGAGTAGCTTCTCCCTCGGGTGGAGCGAGCTTAATTAATCATTCATTGTACCAGCGTTGAGTGACGGCGCCTAACAGCCGATGATCCGCCGTTAGCACCGTGCCAGTGTGTACGCCCGTCTCGTGTGAAACCCGGTGAAACGAACGGTGAAGCACAAACTGGGAGAAATAGAGGAGCCACCGCGACGCCGTGCCGGTGCAGCGTGTAGCCTCCCCTCGCTTGTCTCCTTCTCTCCTCGGGTCTTCACAACGAAATATGAGATCTAAATATAGCGAGAAGAATTTTCCCGGCATGTTCAGGGGGTCGTTGGTGCTTCTTGCGCCGCGACGAAATCGGCTCGGCAGACTCGACGCTGCTCCCTCTGCTATTTCCATTTCGAGTCTCGATTTTCGCAGATGCAACGATATTTATTCGTAACGCTGTGCGAGAGCCGCAAGGACAGCAAGGCCAACAACCGTCAGTGCGCCAAGTGGTAGCGTCCCGCGCTGAACAGACTCACTCGCTCCGAGGCGACTACGGCGAGGGAAAGGACACGAAGAAACAAGTAGCACGTCTTTGTTCAATTTCGTGCACCCCAGCGAAGCGATACTGGTTAATATATTCGACGAAGTGATAACGGTTCACGCTGAACAGACCAACGGTGGATAAAGTGGAAAAGGAACGTATCGTGCAGGCACGTTCGATCATTTCAATTACTTCGTGGACTGCAACGGTGAAGAGAGTAAGAGACGGTTTTCAGACACTTCTGTGTGCAAAATACCGGCTCTCGCACGCGATAGTTTCGTTCGAGTGATAACCGACCGCGATAGACATACAGGCGCGCGCTGGTGTGCATTTCATCGGTAGAGAGGTAAAACTCGCGCTGTGCTGATCACAACGATACGATCTCGGAAATGAACCCTTTGAGTCCAAGATCCCGTTGAGAGAAATTGCTCGACACTGATTCTGAATTAAAATTTTGAAGAAAAATGTTATTGAAAAATATACTATTTTCAATTTTTGCATCTAAATAATAAAAAAAACCCATTTAGACCACGATTATGTTCGAAAAATCTTCTTCCTATTACGTCTCAAGCATTCGTCACAATTCTTTTTAAAAATGTTGGTTTAAAGTTTGAAAACTTTTTTTTCAAAAAAATAGCTTTCTCACCAAAGCGGTGAACAGGGGGTAGGGCATCGGAGGGTTGACGCTAATGCCAGTGGAAATGTTCTGAGGCGATCAGACTTCCAGCAGCCGATGCACGAGAACGTAGAGCGTCGAAGTGGTAACGAGCTGACGAAAATATAGTGCAACATTTCGTGTGGAAACTTATAACCGGAGGGCGCGGAGAAGTGAGAAAAGGTACCGGTGTCAAGATGTTGATCACGAAATACACCACGATACTGCTACAGTCCACAAACCGGCATATCATTAGGTGAGTGTATAGTTTAAAGAGGCCAAAAGCGACGTTGACGATATGACGCTGATGACGACGTTAGCATCTCGCGAAAACACGATACTTCAAAGGCAAACCAAAAATATACAAACGTGGGCGAGACGAGCGATCGGTGCTTTACGTTTCGAAGAATCCGCTGACACGTTTATAGTACCGTCTATGCGAGATATATTGAGGGAGACGAGGAGATGCCACTGGCTATAATCCGTGATCGTGGAGATTTATTGTGGAGCTACACACACACACACGTATTAGGACAAAGTCTTCCCCCATGGAAAAAAAAGTATATACGAAAAAAAAATTTTCATATATTTGTCGTACATTCTTTTTCTATGCGTGCTCGGGAAATTGTCAAGCTATAATAATAAATAATAATAAGAAGAATAATTACAATAATAACTATAATACTTAAGATCCTCGGTGCAGTAAAGAACAATTATTAGTTAGCTTTACGTTGCGGAGGGTGTTGGACATTGTAGTTTTTTTGCGTTTCAAATTTATTTTTGTCCATTTGACTGTTTTCACGTTGGTTCTCGCGGCAGGCTCTTAACGAACTGCCAGCCATTTCACCGACTAATTGGCAGCGGCTCTCTCCGGCCTCGCTCGGATTTCCACTCGATCAATTTATATCACCCTTTCGAGGGCTCTCCTCTACTCTCGGTCTGCAATTAATATACTCGTACACAATACCGCACATATACTCTTCCATCGCTAGAACCCCGAAAAAAAAACTCGTAATTTTTATTATTTTATTTTTCCCCATTCTGAACGAAGTTTCCTCTCGAAGAGTCGGGACGGTTTCGCCGGCGGTGCCTCGATATTTCGCATTCAAAAAACGTTCGATGCATATTTAAATGGATAAATTGGTGGTCGCCGCTGGCGCTTCGAATCTGGCGAGGGCTCCTTTCCTTTTCCGTTCTGGGATTATTAAATCCGTCTATTCTCCGCTCCTCCGGGCTCGTAGCTGGTATCGCGTCGCGGTCGGCAATGCTGGAAAATCTTGCGGTGCCATTCGGCGAAACGAGGAAATAAAAAGGATGGACGACATGCTTTTGTGAGGTACGGGATAACAAAAAAAGAAAAAAAGAAGTAAAGAAGGAGCGAGGTAAAAAGTGCAGAGGCGTAAGAAAGAAGGATCCTCTCGAGAGAACGTCTCTCCTCCCCTTCGTGGTTCGCTTTCGTTGTTGCACGTGACTCGGAATAAATTCGATAAGGCTCCTTCTGCCGGTGATGCCGAAGCCGGCAAACTCCTGGGACGCGCAAACTTCCATTTCTTTTCCTCCTCTTACATTTTTCCTCTCCTTTCGCATCCTATACATCCGTAAGTTTCTCTCACCTTGCAACATTCCTCTGCTCTGCTCTATGGATATATATAGGGCGAGGTGCGAGCCAAAACGGACTATTCGAAACAATTCTGTGCGGCACATTAAAATAAAAGTACACCACAATCCCGATTAACTGGGATGCTCCGGCCCGAACAGTCCCCGGATAATCGAAATCCCGGTTAATCCGAACTAGACGGCGAAAGTATACAAGTCAATAATACCTAATGATACAACGTTATTTTGACTAGTTGCAATAATATTTGGTACAACTTGCACTTAATTGTTAAGTAGTGTGAACTAGAATGTGAAGCTTTGGTTATTTTTTTTCATTAATAGTACATAAGCTAGTCTTTTTTTGGAAGCGTGTGCTGGCGCCGCACTCCGCGCATAAAAAAAACCTCGGATTCCCGGTTAATCCGACCCCAGTTAATCGGGTTCGGTTCTACTGTAATTGCTTATCGCCGTAGAACAGATTTGCGGATTGTCAATTTTTTTAATTAAAAAAACGCAGTCATGTAAAAAAAATAAACCAAATTAAGTAAAGTTTTTTCGTAAGAAATACGGTTTCTTCCAAAGAAAAAGAATAACCAAAATTGTGGACCTTTGTCTACACGAAAGTAACTCGTCCGTTTTTCCCCACTCTCCCCCTACATATTGCGTCTTCGCTCATCCACTCTTCTCGCGTTTAGGGAACGCACCATTGTACAGCATCTCGTGCACCTGCAACCCACGTAGAATATACTCGCTCTTTTTGCGCGCGCCTTCCTCCACATGCTATCCCATACACTTCCAACCCTCCGTGACTCACCCGTCCGCTCAATTTTGTCCTATCCTACCCCCTTTGCATATTTTTACAGCGCTCTGTCTATCCACTCTCTCTCTCTCCCTCTGTACATAAAACGTTACCCTGTCGCTATGTCCCTTCTATTCGTTCACGAAAAATAACCAACGCAAAACACTCTCTTTCGGTGCCCGCCATCAACAGCGTAGAGAGTTTCACTTCGAGAGATAAACTATGTACGCACGTGACGAGGTGGATTTATATTCGAGAACGCGCGAGCCGTACGAGGACTTCGCGCTTCGGTGTCGAGATAAATTTTCGTGTAAAGTTACACCGGGGCGAAGAGAGTTCGTGCGTTGCTATATGGCTCACTGACTGCCACTGCGAGACTGCTTCTGCTGCTGCGTTTGCTGCCGCTGCCGGCGAGCCTCGCTCGAGGATTTATTCGAAACGCCCTCGCGAAGCTTTCCCTTCGCTTCACACACCGACACTGACACGCCACGTGTGATAAACTCATTATTCATTTGTATGAAAATCTTACGGATCATTATAACGGTTACTTCCGTTGCAAATTTAGTATCTTCGGGAATACATACCGCCCTCCTTTTTCTTATTACGTAACATTAATAACGGCGAGGTTTTTTCACCGGTATACTCAGGATACATTCATATTCGCGTGTCGTCTGAACGACACCGAGAAAAAATACATAGTAGGATTTCAGCAATCTTTATAGTATAAATATTTGTATAGTAACGTTTTCTATGCTTATTGCAAATTTATTGAATTTATTGAACATTTTTCGTAACTCATACTGTGTAGTGTATCTTAACGAGAATTGCTAGTATAAAAAAATGACACGTTTCTGACCCTGGTTGCATTCGAGATACATTCCCGAGAAAAATTAAAACGTCTCTCTAAAAATCCCACTTACGAACCGAAAGTGGCATCACCCAGAAAAATTATAAAATTTTCGTTGGGATATCACTTCCGGCCTCAACTGCGTGTTCAACGGCAATAAAAATCTTATGCTCGATTTTTTGTATGTGTTAATAATAAATAAAAATATATTGTTTTTCGAGCTTATAATATGCTGTTAGCAAAAATTATTGGAAAATTGAGTTTTGCCCTCACTGTTCTGTTTTCCCCGCTGTGCCATTTTGCCCCGGTCTCCCCTATTCAAGATTTATTTATCGAAACTTTACTTTACACCCGAGATTTTAGGGGTAATCAAAAGAAATCATTAGAAAATTTTCGTTGGGACATCACTTCCGGCCTACACATCTGTGTGTTTAACGGGAATAAAAATCTTATGCTCGATTTTTTTTATGTGTTAATAATAAATAAAAATATATTGTTTTTTCGAGCTTATAATATGCTGTTAGCAAAAATTTACTGCCGATAGTCGCTGAGAAAAAGGCAATAACGTGACGAGATTTAGTGTAGGTTCGATCCCTTTAATTAGGGGTCGATCGACGACATTCCGCAGTACGTGTTTCGAAGGCTCGCAGGGATTCGAACCAAACGCGAGAGGCGAGGCGCAAGAAATACTTGTACAGCTTTGAGATTTAGCGAGGACACGGAACGGCACACACCTTCAGTGACCTAGCGAAAAGGAGGAAGACCCGATGAATCGAGGACGCTTGTAAATCTTGTTTTGTTTTTAATTCCCTTCGAGAACTAGCCCGAACCTTCGGATAAACGAACGGGGCTGGTCCAGGGCTAGAACATCGGCGAGCACTCGAACGCTTCCCCATACGAGTAGAGGACCCGCCACCGACAAGCCACGAAGGGCGTTCAGCACTAATGAAACTGAAGAGGAATTTATCGGTGTTATAAATCGCTTCCCCTAGTACACGTGCGCGTGCAGTAGGGCTCTATCTCTCTCTGTGACGACAGGTCTCGATGGATCGTCTATTGCTGCTGATACAGGCTCATTCCCGATGATATTCCATCTTTTTCCCCTCACGTTTTTATTACAAATTATTCGGGGAAAATCGGCGAAAACCGGCCAGTAGGTAGGTAGATAAAAACGTTCTCAGATTTACCAAAAATTTCTGATCTTCAAAGTTGGATAATTTTGTCTTCTTTAATTTTTTGTTAAACATATTTTTTTTGTTTGGTTGGCAACTTGTTTCTTTTGAATTTTTTGTTAAATTTGTTTTGAAATGGGAGCTGATACTGCCCGACTGGAAATACCGGCCAGATAAATTCTTTCTTTGTATTGTTAACAATAAAAACTTGCCAATTACTTTCCAACGTACGATGCCAAATTTGCCAATTGGCCTCCAAAAGCATTGAAGGTATTCAAGATTTATTTATCGAAACTTTACTTTGCACCCGAGATTCTAGAGGTAATGAAGGTGGCTGAAATTCAGCTGTCGTGCTCTAGACGCAGTAATACACGAATTATGTCAATGTAATTATTGTCGCAAAGTAACTGACGTATTTTCAATGGGAATCGATTCAGACGCGATCAATCGCGGTCCCCGTCGACTGGAGTGCCGAACGTGCTAACCCACCGGGTTAATTAGGCGGACGACAGATTCTCTTGGACGATATAACCCTCGAGCTCGCCTCACTGAGCATCGGACTACGTGATGATCCTTCTTGTACACCTACCTACCCAGCTAAGGTTCGGGATAACTCGTGGATATACATAGATATGACCGCGTCTCGGTTCCTTGCTCTTAGCCCACAAGAGCCTGCTATAACGAGAGGTCTCGTTAGGACACACGGGAGAGAGATTCGCGTTATAGAACGCCTCGACGAGTTTTCGTCCTACGCGATTATACTCGAGTCTACCGTGGTCACTTGATATATTAACTCGATACCCAACACGTCACGTTTATAATAGCACAAACTATTAAAGTTCTGAGATACACCAGAAGCACGGTCGTTGAAAGCCTATTATAAACGCTATTTTTTATTAATCGTTCTATTGCGAAGGCGAAAGTTGGTCACGAGGAACTTTAGATACGCTGGAAACGAAAAAGACAGTTTTTGGGCAACGGAAAAAATAAATAAAATTTATCCGCTTAACTTTGGGTCACTGCTGCTATCGCCAGGTGGCCACTATCGAGGAAAAGCTGGACAACCCTGGAAATGTCAGGACATTTTTAATGCGGCGGGAAAATTAGGGAAATGTCAGCAAATGGAATTTTTGTCAGAAATTGTTATTTATTGACTACTACCCAACTATTTCACACCGACTACTATCCAACTTGACATCGACAACTACTCAACTATTTCAATTTAAAAACCAGCGTATAATGTTAACACAGTTTAGGCGTGTAAATCGTGTAGTCATTTTTTATATACTTTACGGTTTGTTGATTCTTAACACTCCTTCACATCGAAATGACGCGCTCTTAGCAGCTCGAAGAAAACTGCGCCAAAAGTGAGAAAAATAAATAGTCTTTTTTGCTCTGATTCCGCTCGAACCTTGATTATATTTAATAGATTAAGACGTGAGGAATGCAATTGCAGAGATGTGAAACTCTCCATCTCTGCATTGACTCATCTTGTGCCCGGCAAACACGAAAAGATTATAATACAGAGTGCGGGAATCCTTTTAAGGTCACGGCATTGAATCCAATCTCAAAGAGAGCCAGTGAGCGAGTTCCTCCACTTTGAAATAATCTTCTCGTGTGTTGCGCGACGCAACCGGAGAGTATATACCCACAACGATGTCGCCTACTCTCATTCTCCGTGTCTTTTGCTGACTGTTGAAACTCGCTTGAAAATCTTATCCCACACACGAACTACAACGCCAGTAGTCTGGAACTCTCCGTGAATGCGACAACAACGACGAAAACGAGAAAAGCTGTACGGCGAAATTGTCTGGTGGTACGAAACGAGTCTCACGCCGTTAGCAGACATTCGACCTACCACCCCGCGTCCCATTCTTACAATTCGCTTCTTTCGCCCCATTGGTCCTTTGAAAAATAGCGCGACGCCTACGTTTTTTTTTTTTTTTACATTCTCATCACATTCATGCAAGGAAAGAAAGTATTGTAATCGAACAAAAATTGTAATGCAATTTTATGCTCTCACAATCATATTTTGTATTAGGTAGAACACAACAACAAAATTATACAAATTACTGTCTGTCCGTCTGAGCGACTCTTCTGAAAAATTTACGGTGTCTTCCACATATAGAATGTTGTTTTGGTATTGAATGTGGAATCAATTCATCCGTCCTCTCTGGTACATCACTTTGAAGGTAAAAAAAAAAAATAAAAAAATGTGAATATTTGTAAAAAAATGTGAATAAAGTTTACGATCGGTTCACAGACAGACAGACATCCGGCAGACAATCAGTGTAATAGTGTGAAATATTAATCCTGCATCGTTGATTTATATTCGCCATCTTTACTTATGCGTTCGACGAAATTTCACTGCAATATCTTTTCGGGCTCCCCAGCGGGAGATGTTCCTTAATTTCCCCGACGAACGATATAATTATGATGATATTATGATTATGATTCTTGATAAGTTCATCCGAGACACTCGGCGCGAATTTCCACCGGTCGTTTCGTCGGTCTCGTCAGTGCCCTCGATCTTTCAGCTCTCTCGCTCCCTCATCCTTTTCCCTCCCGTGTTTCTACGGGCAACCCGGCCCGTCAAGGGGTCGCCCACGAATTCTCGGTAGATCGTTTCGCTAGGGCGAGGGCCTTGCAAAAACTTTTTCGCCTTATTTTTCGTCAACGATAACGATATATAGTACCACGACGAATGTACACAAAAACCTTTCGGAAGTAAAAATTCCGCGTTACCCGTGTCGGGCGAGTGCGTCAATGGTTACTTTTTAATTAAAAGTTTCGCTAGCCAAAAAAGGAAATGAGAGGAACGAGGAGTCAACGAGGGTAGTCGAGTTAGTTGCTGCTTTTCCGAGAGACCCTCGTTCTCGCTCACACACTTGATTCGCTACCTCGTCGACGGCGACACGCTGTCCCGAGTAAAACCCTGTCGCGAGCCAAAATCCACCCAGCCCGTTCCATTCAATACTCAGAAAATTCGGAGTTGCTTCAGAGGCTGAATGAAACTCGATTAAAGTCGGTGATTCCTGACACTCCGCATATATCAGCGCTCGTGGCAAATTTTAATTTGTTTCTCTCAATTTAGTTTTACGCAATTGCGTCGTAAACGAGGAGCGATGTAAAGTGAGTTCTTCGCTGCCCTCGTGCGACCGGGCGTCGAGAGCTTTTTGCAAGGGTGCGAGGATTGCGGAAACCTTAGAGACTCTCGGCACCCCTGGCCGCGGCTCTCTTCGTCGAACCGCACGAGCTTTCGGCCCCCGGGAGTTGTCGGGTTAGACACGGCCACGGACTCGCTATTAAACCCATGGGAGAAGACCTCTCTCCGGCACTTCTCGTTACCTAGCCCACCAGTCGAAAGAGTGAGACGCGTCGAGGCGCTAATTAAATTATACCGAAACTGCCGGGACTGAGCAGTCCCGTTGAAATCGGAGATCGCAGCGCCACGAAAAACGGGTTGATTTCCAGACGCGCGCGTCGGAGTATTCAAAATAAACCAGAAACGAAGCCCAAAGAACGACACGATATTCGGAACTATTCCGCACTGAGAAAAAAAATTGCTGGATTAACCAAAAGTCGCGGTAACATGCGTTCAAAGCTGTTATTTGTTTGGTACCAATGAAGGAATGTTTTGTTAAGCGATTATTTGCTTCAATTTATTCAAAGTGTGTTGATTGAAACAAACGTTTTTGTTGTACCAACAAAATACACCTTTGAACGTTAATCCAACCACTTCATTTTGTCAGTGCGGAATTCGCTCAGTAATTTTCCTAACACATGCACGTAAAATCCCATTTTTCGTTTCTGTGAAGTATGCGCAGAAAGGCACTTTTTCGCATCGCGTGCGGAAAAAATACTGCGCCTGCGTACAAACGCAATATGGTCTTTTTTCCTGCACTAGAGCGGAAAAGTGCCTTTCTACGCAAACTTCACGGGAACGGAAAGCGTGATTTCCGTGAATTTGTTAGGAAAAATTATGTGAATGGCATGAGGGTCGAAAACGGAGTTCTGACTCGTGTGAATGCCTTTCATTTTCACACCCGTCAAGAACTCCCATTCTACGCGCTTGCCATACAAATACCTAATCCCTACCACCCCTCGCTGACAGAGAGGGGTAGGAAAACAAGAGGCTATCTTCGCGAAAAGTATCCTCGCGAACTGTTGACAACACTCCAAGTTTCGAGGTAGATCGGGGATACTAGTGGCTTCCGGAATTCCCAAACCGGGACAACTACAAAGCTCGGAGGATATTCTCGTGTACTCGAGGAATCGCAAACGTTTGTATATTCCGCATGAGAATATCGTGGGTGCATTATCTCCGGTAGTTTTGTAGACTGCGGGGACACAAGAGGAGGGACAAAGAGAGCGAAGAGTGCCGAGGCGCAGAATAGAAAGAAAATGGGAGCACAAAGGATGGGAGGTAAATGGAGGTTGTAGGCGAGATTAAAAGTATTGAGGGTGGCGGACGTTGCAGCAGGATGAAAAGTCCAGAAGGAATGGGAAGGCGGTCGACGCCGGAGTTGCCTGGAGGTGTAATCTCGGACGTGACCCGATTTCGTTATACGGAAACGTAACTATACCGGCACGGTTGTAGAACGGAAGGGAGCAGAAAGGGTACAGCGAGGACCATCAGGCTTTTCTCTATCACTCCCTGCAATTTTCACGCACAACTCATTTAGTCGCATTACTGTTTGCGAAAGGAGTGCATTTGCTTCTCCTGGGGTTTTAATGGACACGATGTCAAAATATTAAAATTCCAAAATGACACGAAGTATAATAGACCGGTGTCGCATTATCCGGGAAGCCGACCAAGTTTTTTTCAACATTAACGAATCTTTATTGCACAAATCAACATTATATTTTATGAGTCACAATGACATGTTCGAACGCGCAATTATAAAACCAAAAACAAAAGAAGTGACCGAATATTATTTAGAAAAAGGAAGAGTAATTAACGCTATGTATGAAGAAAAAGAAAATTTGTATACTAGTACACAGTCGTAATTAATTAAACCTTTAATGTTCAGTGTATCATATTTAACATGTTGGTGAAACTGGCATTAAATAAAAACATTTTTCATTTTAATTTGACCAGTCTGGCAAATTTTTACGAATATTCGTGCTTTGTAATCCATACTAAAGAAAAATGTTCAACGTGGAGGGCGTTTAAAAAAATTTACTTGTAAATATACAAAATCTGGATATTTCGAAGATTGTTATACAGACAACTAGTACGTAGTGGAGAAGAAATATTTCTGTCGACCGAATAGAGCCTTAGGACTTGACGGCTTAATTAAGAATTCATATGTACTGAAATGGAATGCTTACTTAATTATCTGGATAATTATCCGGGGGTTCTTTGGTCCCGTGTACCCAGGTTTGGTCCGGTTGGTATTTACACCTCAGCACTGGCACAAGACTAGCCGGTCTCTCCGGCTTGGTCGAGTCTCGTGCCAGTGCTTGGATGTTAACCATCGGGTAGAGCTACCGCATCTGTCTATCCTGGTTAATCAAGGTTGCACTGTATGTTATCCCGTTATTCTGACTTATGTTATTTTTGCATGATGTTCCGACGTGTCACCCTTGAACTAAGAGTATGGCGATCGTGGCGTGAGATACGGGAAGGTTGGAACGATATGTTTCGCCCGAACCTTCGGACTCCGAACTTGACTTTCGGATCGTTGCTCGGGAGATTTCCGTGCCTCGGAGCGGCGCAAATAAGAAAACCCGTGGACCTAAAGAGTCGAGCTATATTTATCACTCTCTGTCCGCGTCCCGGTCGACAACAAGTTGGCGAGCTAGCGCCAGAGGCCTCTCGACCGGAACTAACGTCACAACTAGGCAAGGCCCAGGCTTCCTTCGGCTACCCCTCCGCACGATGAACGAATAATAGAGGGTACGAAAGGATACAATGGTATCCTCGAAGACTCATCCGAGCGTCGTGCAAACACGACCCGGGAAGTAGCCGAGCTCCTTTATATCTCTTAAGTTTCCACTACTGTCCTCAGATTCCCACGGGAGGATCCCCACTGGAAGAGGAAGGGTGTATCAGAAAGGGATGAATGTACATGCGGAGATGAAAAAAGGAATGAACCCTGACGCCGAAAGCGCCGCGAAGAAGAGTATCGCTCATAGTTAATCTCCGACCACGGCTGCCCCCCGGAGGCTTCACGCACCCCCGGAGCCATAAAAAATCTTGGACGATTTGTCGTGCCCGCAACGCGGTGAATACGCCGAGGCGAGAAGAAAAAAACAGATAAATAAAATATAAAACGGGGTCACGGGGTAGTATTCGCTTTTCCGGAGAACTCAGGCGTTGGCGTAGGGGTAAGAAACACTCGAGGAATTTTGTATTAAATTTTCGTAGGGATACGTCTAGATACTCGCCACATTCCCTACCTACAGCTCGGGATCTCGGCGGGTATTCGAGCAGATTTCAAAGGTGGAATGTAACGATCGCAAATTGGATCCCAATTTGAATTCCACCGTGGTTCCCAAGCTGGATTCTAGGCTGGATCCCAGGATGAATTCGAGACTAGATCAGGTCCGAATTCCAATTGCTCAAAAATTCTTCAAATTAATAAAAAAATTCTCTTGTAATGCAACCATGTAATTATCATTTCCAATCGAACGTATGAACTACTGATAGATACTGGAGCATCGGTTCTCAAGCTGGAGTCCGTGGACCCTCAAAATACACGAGGTGCCCCCTATGGACCCCCAAGGTTAAGAACAAGTGCACTAGAGTATCTCTGAAAAAAAGGGTTGACCACTTTTTAACTCGAGATGCATCTAGATGTGAACACCCTCTTTCCTGGAGTATCGGAAAAATTCTTAACTCTATCCATAACAGATTCCAACCTCCAGATTCGGATCCATCTGGGTTTCTGCAACGGCACTGATTTTAGGGGATTCTCTGTCGAATACCGATCGGAATCTGATAATAAGTTGAGACTCACCAGCAAATTCCTCGCGGGCGATACGAAACTATGAGTGCAAAGAGTACTCGCTCTTTGCGTCCAACTCATTTCACCGAGAGCGTCTCGTTTCCTACAGCTTCGCTACTTTGTATATAGCAAACCAGACGTCGAGAGTGAGAGTCTCATATTTATTTGGAAAGAACCGCTACCGGGTAATCCGTAAAATTTATACTCTGGCGAACTTTTCCTCTTTCTCCAGAGAGGCTCATCTTTTCACGGTCTTTCTCTTTAACTCCTGGAGGATATAGCTCTCGTGTAAGAAGAGACACGGTGAGCCACGACGGGGCTATAAGCGTTTGCCGGTCCTCTGGTAAAACGTCTCACTGCTCGGGCAAAGTGTATACCCGACCCAGCCGCTCGATCTCACACCACTCGAGATTATTCTACATTCTACGAAAAGCCCAGCCCCCGTAACAGAGAGAAAAACAAAGCGCCTCTAAAGTTTTTTTTTGTTTTTCTCAAAGTTATTGCAACTTCGGGTATGTACCGAGAATCCCTAGGCACCTGGTACTCTCCTCCGCCATTCTGTTTAGCCTCGTGAGCAGCAACCCTCGTGCACTTATCCCTTCCCCATCCACTGTACCATCATCCTCTCAGTACCACCGAGGAATTACATATTAAACCTGTTTTATGATCCGGATAAAGCGTCTACATTATCTTTTCCACTCGAGGTAAAAAAAAAGGTTCGCGGTCTCTCGAACTTCTAAAAATGTGTATAAAAACAGCGAACCGAGTAGAAACGGCAAGAGGGATCAGACTTCGCTAACGCCGTTGTTCTTTCGTTCTTCGTCTGTCCACTGTATCGGTGGCAACTGCCTGCCGGGTGCTGATCGTCCGACAGACTTTAACGTCTCACATAGGGGCAGAGCGGGGCATAACGGAACCCTGGGGCAAAACAGACCATCTTTGTTTTGCCCATTTCACGAGGAACGTGAAAAGGAAAGTCCCGTCTCATTTGGAGAAGTCTGTATTGCCCCGCTCTCCTCCACTGCCTGGAGAAGATGTCTCGCTCCAGTGTCCGTACCTACGCGGCAGGTGTTCCACACTCGAACACTTGGCTCGTACCCTAGACGCGAAAGAAAGTCTCTCGTATCGCGTTCGTCTCGGGTTGGGAAGTGGGCGGCAAAAACAGTGGCGTTGTTATTGCACTCTTGCCACTGTGGGAATAAACGTGAGAGAATGCTCGCAGCACGGGAGAGGATCTATCTCTCGTTCGGTTTTTTCGAGATAAGGAACTCGCTCTTTTGTGCCTCACGGAGTGGCCCAGTGGCTATTTGGCATAGAGAAAATTCAGCAGAGTTCTATCTGGCTCTCGTGTCTAGCCTGTGCGCCCGGCTCGGACGATTATCAGTGCGTGTCGGCATTGCCACCGGATTAACTCGGCTGTTTCTCGTGGGCCGACGAGCTCTCAGTGTGTCGATGCGCTGCTCTTCCCGACGTGCCGGACGAAGAGGGACCAACAAGGATACACACACTCCGCCACATTATTTATAAGAGGAGCTAATACGCGAGATAGAGGAAGCCTTCACGGACCGTCGAGGTTTACTTGTAGAACGGAACGAGTGTACTACCTACTGAGTATCATCGAGTACACGAGAGTACATGATTCATTTACTTTACCAAGAATTTATAGATCTTTTTTTTTTATGAACTTGCGATGCAGTTTCTCGGGCTTTGGTCAGCGATGAGTAATTGAATGGAACTTCACGAATTCGTCACTGATAATCGAAACCGAGGTAGGAGAGAGCGGACGAATACCGGTCAGTGGTTGCTGCGTGTAGGATTGAGTACCGTAGAACCCCGATTTATAGGGGTCGGATAACCTTAGGAGCGGATCAAGCGTTCGTCTCCCGAATGTCTTTGTTTTACATTGACAATTTTTTTTAATTAACATTTTGCTAATCGCGATGACATATGCGATCGGGAAATTCAAAAATCCGAAACAAACCAAAGTGAATAATTATCTGTTAAAAAGCAACAGTAGTTAACAAAATGTATAAAGAAAACAAAACCTTTGTACACCAGTATACACTCGTCATTCATTAACCCTTTAGTGCCCAGTGTACCCAATGTAAGTTAAAGGCTTAAATAAGTAAGTTAAAGAGTTAAATAAATAATAACTTGTTACTTTTTTTAATTCATAACGTTCAGGGCTGAAGCCCTTGTAACAGTGACTCTTTGGCAATAGGTTTAATCCGTTTTACGTATAAAATGAGAATAAGTTAATAATTGTAAAAATGTATAATATTGTTAATGAATTTTATTTGACTACTACTCATAACATTGAAATCAGAATAACCGTGGTTTCGGTCGTCCGGTGGTTCTCCAGTCCCGATGCGGCTCGGTTAATCGGGGTTTTAGTGTATCGACAATTCCTTCGATAGATCGAATTTTCATTGATCATTTCCGGCTCGCTGGGTCTCCATTCGCCGATAAAATATTAAAGAGAACAGCGGCTACCTATGCGGTGTATAAAAGAGCGTGTACAACGTGTCGAAGTGCGCCTGCGTTGGCTCCCACTCCTCGTACAGTGTTACGATATAGCAGGGGCGTCCGGCTGGTGCACACAGACGGAGATTCGGGGGAGCGGAGTGAAACAGTGGAGACCGACCGGCTCGCGCGGTGAGGACGTCGCGACGCCAGCAGTGCGACGTCGGCGGGCGTCACGGACGTCCGAGCCAGAGAATATACTCCGCGCTCTACCACATTAAAAAAAGAAAGTATCAAACTACTTTTTTTCGTAGTTTTTTTTCGTCCATTTCCAAAAAAAAAAAATAGTATTTCGAGGAGTGAACGCGATGTGAAAGCTAAATCGCATATATCTAATTTAAAAAAAGCCGTGACATTTCGCGACGTTGTATCAGAGTGCACTACGGAGTCCGATAAATCGTTAAACCCGTCGTCGAGCAAATTCGACCCTGGTCAAACGTCAAACTGTTTCGTAAGATCTTCTATACAGAGGACAAATCCTCGTGACTTCATCTCGATTTAACTCTGGGAATAAACGACTCTTCGAATACTCGGATTAAAAAAAAAGAAAAAAAATTAATGTATCCTATAAGTCCAGCCGGTCAATGCGCTCCCATCGGTGACTCCGACCGGAAATAATTTTGCATTTACCCGATAGCAGACAGCTTTTTTTATTTTTCGAAACAACCTGCTGTTTAATCTATCCGCAGTCACGTATCTCATCTCATTCCGTCCGTACGTCTCGGCTTCTCGAACTACCGGCGGGCGCTCTTCGTCTCGTCCTCGGTCAATTCAGTCGTCCCGAACTCACCGTCCATCCATCCAACGTCTAGCTCGTACTACCACGGAACACGCTACCTAACGCGCCACGACTGAGTGATCCCAATTTCGTTCGCCAGCGGATAAGTGTGCCGTTCCCTCGAACGTCACACGGTTTTGAGCAGGCTCCCCGGTTTTATTTAGATCCACTCGTGTTTACCCCCCTCCCCCCTCCACGCCTCCACTGTCCATCTGCACATCGTCTTAGACGCTAGTTCGGCTCGTCATTTTCTCCTCGGCCTCTACGAGCCGCAGACCGCGACGCGTCCGCAAACTCCCACGAAGCGTACCACACGCGGTCCATTCTATTTTTTTTTCTTTTCTTTATTTTTTTCTTCCTCTCACTACAACTCGTCTCTAATCAGGAAACCGCGAGCCAATTATGAAGGCTGCTCCCCTTTCAAGGTCGGGAGCTTCTTTGCTCATGTTTTATATCGCTGACGTTTCATGAACGACCACAAGAGTCGTATCGATAACCCCCGGGGCATCTCGTCATTGACCCACACCACGTGTGTCACGCATTCCTTTCAATTCGACTCGAGTCTCTCGTTCTCGGCTCGAACCACTACGCGGGCTCTTGTGTGGCAAACGGGACAGCAATCAAGGAGGCGACTTAACGAATGAGCGTCTTTAACCTAAATAACAATAATAATTTTATGGAGCTTGAATAAGTTCATTGACGAATGAGGTCGAAACCATGAGTGATCACGATGTTCACCAAAACTGCAGTCGTATGATTGATTGGATCATAACAATTAAATAATTTTTGTTCTTTCGTCCATTCTTTTTTTTTATTTCATCGATCATTTTGGGTATTTTATTCGCAGCCCCGGTGTAGATGTACGGGCTACCCCCGCTTTCGGTATTCCCATTCGGCATGCATTCATACATTCACACAGACACGGAGAGACCCGAACGCGATTCCCGATTGAAATCACGCTCGACGACGAGAGGTAGCCCGAGCACACCGCGCGCGAATCAGTTTAGGGATTGTTATGGCCCATCCCACCCTCCTCGTAATTAAATCGGCGGTACGAAACCGGGGTTTGGGGTATATATAACTCTGATTCGTTAGCCGAAAGCGCTATGGTTCATCCCGGATTCGACCACCGTTGAATGTTGTCCTACGCGGTCTACCGGAACACCTGTTGTTCACGTTTCTCTCTTTACCTATATCTATATACATATTTTTTTATTATTTTTTTTTTGTACAATCAATTCGCCAACTACAAAGCCCCCTGGATTGTGTCCATCGCTCGCAGGCGAAGTTCCGAAAGCGGAACCGAATGGTACCGTGTTTTCTACTTTCGTTATTTGGCGAGTGGTTAATTTTTCATCGGGACAAACAGAGCTGTTGACTACTTTTGCCAATTTTTTCCCTGTGTTTTTTCTCGATATTTGTGCGATCGAAAGGGTTCGAAGCGGAGTCGAACTTTCAGAATTGCGAAGCGATGCCGATGCTCGCACGAATCGTACAAGCTTCAGAAGCTTTCACGGTATAAAATCGAAGTAAAGAGGTAGAACGTAAAACGTTACAGGGTAGAAATCGCGTGCGGATGATCTCCGCCGAATGTACGAGGGGAGGAACGGGAAGAAAGCCCCGAGGGCCTTGCGACACGAGATCGAATCAGTCGCTCCGGAGGGTGTCTCCTCCCACGGCGGATGGAGAGGAGATACAGGGACCAGCGAGACTCCTCTCCGCCACGGCGATTAAACTCTATCTCGGATAGAGCTCAATTAAATCGAGAGCTCTGTTCGCGTTCGCTTGGTCGCTCGTCCGCGATCGCACAAGTACCATTATATACCTTATCCACTCGGCGCCGAGAGCCGCCTCTTCAACTATCGGGAACACTCCGAACGAAATCCTCTCCACTCCGCGGGTATTTTTCCCAATACTTCCGAATGAAATGTAATCGAAGAGTCGAAACTTTTATTCCCATGCGAGCCAAAGTCCGGCCCTCTTTATCTCTTTCGTCCTACAGATACTCGTCACGCAAAAGAGATCGTTCGAACGACGTAGCATCCGAGTGTCAGTTTCGGCTACCAAAGTTTGCGCCAAAAAACGTAGGAAGACTTTTATCGTTTTCTTTATTTAAACATTTTTTTTTATATGACGAACGGAAAATTAAAAAACAAAACAAGTGCGTGAGGGAGAAGAAAAAAAATGTTGCCACCGATATTCAACAATATCAACGGGGGAATTCTCTCGTTGTACACGAATTCGACCAACGGCGGTAGAACCTCGACTGCCACACGTGCCACGAGAGGCCGATACGCCGAGATCGGCGTCAGAAGGTAATACAATTATTGACGTGTAAAGGGAGATTCGGTGAGTGCCAGCCTTCCGAGGGAGAATCTTCAATGTCTCGACGGAAAAGTGAAATTTCGTTTTTCTTTTATCTCG
Source organism: Ichneumoninae sp. A BG-2022a (assembly GCA_030522665.1). Taxonomy (NCBI): domain Eukaryota; kingdom Metazoa; phylum Arthropoda; class Insecta; order Hymenoptera; family Ichneumonidae; species Ichneumoninae sp. A BG-2022a. Next base: position 22,745 of record JAPYZC010000371.1, read on the forward strand.
AGTAGATACGAACTTTGGGATGTCGACCAGCGATATACCAGTATCTTATTCATATCGATGGTCTGATTGCAGACGGACGTACAAGCACAGCTTGTACACACTTCATTGATAAAACAGTACAGTTGATTCAACTAAGATTCGGGCAGGAACGTTCAAATAAATATTTAGTTGGTCGAACAAAATATTTTAATAACTCAAAAATATTTTGGTGAAATCACCCAACAAATCGTTGAACTAACCAATTTTTTAGCTGCACCAACAAAATATTTAGTTCAACGTCCCTGCCCGAATCTTATTTGATAGAACCATATTTTTTTATCAGTGTTCATACGCCCTTTTTATTTTAGACCATCGATATATGAAAAACAGACCAAATTTGTAAATCTCATTAAATACTGTTCTAGACCAGTTAAAGCGATGAAATTTGTCTCACAAATTTTAATTTTAAGTGCGTAACGAGATAAGTCACCCTATATTATTAAAAATCTCCAGTTTCCCTTATTTATCACAAAAATACGCGAATGAAAGGGTGCAGTATTGTCACGAGCGTACTTATAGCGAGCGTAATAAGTAAAATCGATTTTAATCAGCGGTTAATGCGAAATATGATAGGAAATTGGCTCGAGTGGAGGGGGGAGGGATGAGGGGACGGTGGCGAGTTAGCGTCTACCAACACTATCGTAAAAGACCATAAGAGCAGCACCGCAATAGTGTGGCGAAGCCCTTCGGTTTATTCTTCGTCGTTAAGCTGCTTAGTCCTGAGCTCCGAGGCACCCCCTTATGGCTCTCTCCCAACCCCCGCAGCGCATTCTCTCGTCTCTTCCTTCCACCTCTTTTACTCTCGAGCTTCGGAAAGCTTTCGGTATACCCCTTGTCTCTTTCTCTCCGTTTCCTTTTTCCCCCAGCAATACATCTCGTATTACTGTACTTGCCTCGCTCTCTCGCCGCTCGATGAGATACTCGTTATTTCTTTTCGTCACCAGAATCGCCCATGACAAGACAGCGGCCAATCGCTTGAATCGTATATATACGTATATAGACACTGCTCTGTGTATCTTCTTCGTCATAATTCCAAGATCGATAAATCTCGACGAGAATGAGAAAATTACTTGGGCCAAGATTACGGCTTTATTGTCGAATAAATTCCATCCAATTATTGGACCGAGATTATTTTTTTAGACACTCTCAAGACTCTCTCCGACCTGTGGGCGATTTCATTTCTTATAGCGCATTAATGAAATTGAAAATACCATTCGGCTCCTTCGAGGTACTCAATTCGACAGAGTAAATTGCTTTTTTATACATACATATTTATTAATATTATTAAATATTCTTATGAATATTCAATGCAATAATAAATGACAATTGTTATCATCAATTTTATATACAGGTTAAAAATGGGGAATATGGCCCACCTCGATTAGCACGTCAATCAATCTTATACACGGTCCGTATTCATCACTTTTACCCTCTATACATAAATAATGGGTAATATATATATGGTACTACGTTATTTAGTACTTTATTAAAGATGTCTTTGAGGTTGCGTATATTTGGGCCAGCCAGCGTGGAATCTCGATGTACCCGAGATGGAGGGGGGGGGGGTTAAAACGTTAATGAACATTCTCGTCGATCAAAGACTACGTGGGCAAGGGACCGGGCGGTAGACGTGCGAGTGAGACGGAGGGTCAAAGGGGTGCTTTACGTCATACTCGAAATGCCACTCCGCGGGGAGCCCTTGACATCGCGAGTGCCGCTTGGGCGTGCACGCGCCCTCTCACCCCTTTCCCTTCCGCCCTGCCGTCCCTCCAGCTCGCTTTTAACACCGGTACTATACCTATAGCCGGAGCGTGATGGCGACCACGGCTGAATGTTCCAGACCAGAAATTGTGCAGCTTCCAAATACACACGCGCAAATGTGTGTAAACGTAATGGGCCAGCCATCGGCGAGATGCACGAATACGCGCCGGTTCCCGAATGCGTGACTAATATGGGAGCTCCCGCGAATATCGCGGGGGTAGCCGGTGCGTGCATTTTTATTTTTGCGCGAGAGTTCACGTGCCCGCCGGGGGGATTCATGTGAAAACCCTCATCCGGTGCTCCCCCGGTGCTCCCCCGGCACGTCAGTCAAATCGAGACACTAAACGCTAACCGAGTACGCTACACGAGGGTATACAATATAAAGTGGAGAACGAGAAGGCGCTTTTTTTTTGTTTTTAATAAGCAGAAAGGGTTGCACTCTTGCATCAAGAGATTCGTCAAGAAACGCTTGAATATTCTTGACTGAATGTATATCAAACGAGGACAACTTCTGTTCCTTTCGTTTTAATTAAAAAGACTTATTTCCGCCCTTCCGACGCGATCCCACGGCAGTGTCTGCTCTATCCCGCGTCTCGGAAGCTGCCGCAGCCTCTCGCCTTAACCGCAAGAATTAACTCGCCGAGGGAATTCCGCCTCTCCCTTTGCTCACAATTTATTCCCATCGCTGGCCACGAAACAAACAGGAGCGAGATAACCAAGAAAAAGGGGTAAGACGGTAGAAAAATAAATGTAACTCTAACTTGTTTTTATAAAAAGGTTCCTCGGAGTCTCGGAGATTCAAAGGAGAATGAGAGATAAAGGGGCACCGGCTCGAGGAAACGAGGATAATTTTTAGGGGCTGTTTTTCACGCTCTCTGTGAATTCTCGCTGTTTTCTTAGTTGGTAGTTTTTTTATAGTCGACTTCAACTGTTATGGATTTTTTTGTTCGTGTTGCGTTGCCGCTCGACGGCCCTGACCGCCTTGGGGGTGAGAGAGGTCGTTGCACGGGAAAGCAACAACGATGGAAACACGATACTCCACTCTAGAGCCGGTGTAACGCAGACGCGCGCACACAGACACGCTGCAATACACGTAGGAAACGACAAGATCACTTATCAAGCTTATCGGAGTTCATTTAATTTCATTACACGCGAATCTAGATAGACGATAGGGAGGGTAGTTTTTTTTTAGAATAGAAATTCGGTACTTTGGCTCCGTATCATGACAAACTTTCTTTAGCAGCATCACTTCATACATTTGACGGTAGTCACTATTAAAGCGATGTGACACCCATTCTCCCCACTCAACCCGCGCTCGGTCCGTAACAGAAACGGTAATACATTTTGGTAACATGTGCTGAACATTTCCGATCCAAAGCAAATTCTTACATGAAACGGTTATCGACGCAGGTTTGTGTAAGAATTGGTTGTTGAACGTAAATGGTTGGTACAATTAAAGGTACCGATAATTAAAGGTAAAGACCGAGGTTATTTAATGTGCTATTAAAACACCTTTGGAACGCAACAATTTTCGTTCGTCGACCCTTTAACACTCGGTGGAAAGATAGCGTTCCAAGGAATTTCAATGTTCAGGTATGCATAGAAAACAATCGACTTTCGCGTCAGTCGACATTGTTTTCACTAACACCTCTTCGGATATTCCGTGGTTCGATCTGTGATGGACAAAAACCATTATCGTCCGGCTAAATCGAAGTTTCTCATGGACAGCTTGAGTCTCGTCTAGCAGCTCCCATCGAGGGAAATCAATGCGAAGGAAGCTGCACGGATTCATGAATCCGGTAAAAAATTCACCCCCTTCCGAGTATATACATCGATCCGGTTGCTTGCCTGCTTTCTTTTTATCGTCGCGAGCGCTGAACAGAAGCGAGGACTTACCATTGGAAATCACGTCTGGTAGTTCGGTCCGTTGAATATCTCTCTCTCAAGTTCCTTTCGTGGTTTTCACAATCGTCGTGGATTCTCCGGTGCTGCAAATGCATAGTACCGGTAGATAACCGCGGCGACAGTGAAAGCCGCACAGAGAGATCCTCCGAGGGACTCTATACGTTGGGGAAGAGGATAAGAAAGAGGAGGAGGATGAGACGTGGTAGTCGATTCTCTGACAATCGAGGCGGGAAATGCCCGAGTAGAAATCGATTTCACTGAATACATCGGGAAAGCAGGAATATATTACAGGAAGCCTTTAAAGGGGTCGTCCTATTCTGGGTGCAATTTATCATACGATCCTCGATTATACGATAATAATAATAACTGTTCTCTCTTGAGTCAACGGAAATTGCTCAAAGTTTTGATCTTCCTCTCAATTTTAAAGTGTCCCTCTGTGGCATTGGAAGTTGAGTTAACGCTAGCCGGATGGCAGTCTCGAACGGGCGTCCGGTCGTTCTCTTCTCGTTCTCTCTTGCGACTCCGTCTTTCGTCTTCTGCGTCGCCTCCTCGAATGTCTCTGCTTAGCCGAGTGTCACGAGGAATCTAATGTAACGGGTGACCCGTGGAGGAAATGACGAACGTGCCAGCGAGGAGGCTATAAGGAGAACACGAATTAATTGCCCCAATCAACTGCATTGTTGAATATACTCTAGGCGATCCAATGAGGTAACCAAACACTTAGTTGGTCTGGCCAAACACTTAGTTGGTTGGGCCAAACACCTAGTTGGTTGGGCCAAACACCTAGTTGGTTGGGCCAAACACCTAGCTGGTTGGGCCAAACACCTAGTTGGTTGGGCCAAACACCTAGCTGGTTGGCCCAAATACGTACCTAGTTGGTTGGGTCAAACACCTAGTTGGTTGGGTCAAACACCTAGTTGGTTGGGTCAAACACCTAGTTGGTTGGGTCAAACACCTAGTTGGTTGGGGGTCAAACACCTAGTTGGTTGGGTCAAACACCTAGTTGGTTGGTCTAAACGATTCGTTGGTTGGACCAAACAATTAATTGGGTGGTCCAAACGATTCGTTGGTTGGACCAAATAATTAATTGATTGGGCCAAACAATTGCTTCGGCTAAACACTTAGGTGATCAGGCCAAACAATTGAGTCGGCGAAATAATGAGGTCGCGCCCCAAAAAAATGTTTAATTGCGTCAATAAATAAGTTGGTCGGTCGGGCCAATGCATTTTTTGTCCCAACTAAATAAATTGCCTGAACCATACATAAACACGCGGTTAGTTGGAGTAACAAATTATTTTTCTCCGTGTATATTGTGTGGAAGAGAATAGACGGAACGGGCCGTATACAGTGTCAAACGTCCATCATAAGTAAAGTAAGAATAGGAAGAGGAGAGGTGCAATCAAGAGAGAAAGAATGATGGAATTAACTGCGGCGGGGTGGGACAGGATAGGAGGAACGAAATGTGCACAACAGGCAAGGGACGACTGATGAAACAGACCGTGGAACTGCTTAGTGCGTGAAGTGTCGCGTGTTACCTCTCCGACGCGCGTAACCCAAGCCCTCTTTCTCGCTGTTGCCGGTCCCTCCCCCGCCCCCCCCCCCACCCCCTCCGTGTCTCCGACCGAGGTACCTGTGAAACCTACGAGCTATATCCAAGCAGCCCAACGAGAGCAGCGGTACCGTCCACGTTATTGAAACCCAAGAGGCCCTCTTTGGCTTCGGTTTCGCTAGCTACCTTTCCCTCTCCGTGTGCGGATCTGCAGGCAAACTGGCCTATCCGAATGTATGCTGGAGGTGAAGAACGCTCCAGCGAAACTCGATAGCTCGAACGTCACCCAGTCAGCGGGGACACTGAGCGCACTCAAAAGCTTTTATATATAATAGATACACTCGAGGAAAAATTTGGTGCCTTTTATTACGAGCGCAGGCTCTGCTGGACTAAACACCTTGAATTAAATGGTGTACATTCAAAATAAAAGGATTATACTATGAGGAGAAATTGGACGATTTCAGGCCAAAAACTATGTTTTATTGTTTTTATAATGCAAATAAATAAAACACGTTTTCTTTCTCTAAAATCATCAAACCCCCCCGCCCCCCTTACCTTAAACAGTTTCTTTTGTGTATCTCGAGGACATCGTTTCATGCGAATGTTGATAAATATGTTTGCATGGAAAGTTGGATCCGTGGAACGAGGGGTTCACTATCCAAACTTTGTTCCCTTTTCCTGTAATCTCCACCCTCGAAAGTCTCTCGAGGTGCACTCTTAGACCATATTTCTTCGCTCTTGCCCGAACCCGTCCCGCGTCCATCCATCTATATCACTTTCGCCCACACTCGCCGGGCGCGCTTTCCACTGTTTGTCATCCCAAATTGATCCGGTGTATCCCCAAGGACACGGACGGTAAATACCGTTAAGGCGGACGTGATACTGGAGTGACTACGACGAGAGTCGTCCACGAACCACGAGAGAACGAACCGTTCTCCGGTGTTTTCCTGCAATTCAGAAAACTATATCTTCAATCATACGCCAATTTGTAAGAGTATCAAATTTTCACCTTTTGCTCGTCAGCAAAATTGCCGAGGTGAAATTTGAAACGCTGTGGATGCGAGAAAGAAAAAGAGCTCAATAAAAGTAGCAAACCGGAAGTGCGCCGAGGCCTCTCGAGCGCATAAAACGGATATTGGAAGCCATTCCAGGCCTCCGGGGATAATTAATTGGACTCGATCACGCCCGATCGACCGTGCGAGAAGTCCCGCGACTTATCGCCTTGTTTTTCTTCTTTTTCTGTTTCTTCTTTTTCGCCCGCAGTAGGGACTGCAGGGGAGAACTGGGGAAAACGGAACACAGGGGTGAAACAGACCATCTTTATGAATTTTTCGCGGGACGTAGAAACAAAACGTTTCATCTAAAATGGCCGTCCATTTTGCCCCGCTCCTCCCCGCGCGTTGAGTCGGAGAAACCAGAGAAGAATAGAAACACAGCAAAGATCATGAAAGGCAGAGCTCACCCTCCACTGTTTCCTTCGCTTCTGACCCAGGAAAAAGAACTTCGGAATTACTCACTCTCGTTCCGGAACTTGTACATCCCTTATTGTTTCACTCCATGACATACATACTTCGTCGCAAATGCGATCCGAGATATTGGAAAACTTCTGGCCATAGCTACGGTGCGTCACGAGTCTCGCCGCTGTGTGTCGGTTACCCGCAGTGACATTGGACCATTTATCGACACCCGCTACTTTTGTTTCCGGAATAACGATCATTGGACGCCATACAACATCCTCCAATATTAAAAACATAAAACCCGATTGTTTACCACAAAAAAAAAATAGAAACAGCAACACTGTCGTAACTCTCGTAAAACTTTTATCTCCGCTATGTACGTAAAAGATGTCGAGCGTTAACATCGCTTCTCGTCTTTCCACATAGCCCGTCGGGAGAAATTGCAAAAGTTCCATCGACTGTGATAGCTGACCGGAAGCGGGGTCGCGGTGAGGAGAGATTGAAAAAAATAATAATAATAAAACGCCGGAGACTACGGAACGATTCTCACGTTCCTTTCGTTTCTCTTTTTCCCTGCGCTTCTCGCGATATCCTCGCCACAGGAAAAATAACGATGGAGGGAGAGGACGGGGGCGAAGAAGAAGAAGAAGGAGCTGGCTGAAACCGTTGGGGAGTCTCGCTTTCGGTTACCCGACGTGTGGAAGCTTCCGCGAGTAGCTCGGGATGACGAAGGGCCTTCGCTCGAACAGCTCCCCGCCGGGCCTTCGAGGATAGACGTTCGATTCTGTTCTCTGTCGAGCTGCACCGAGGCGGTAGCAAGTTCTGAAATTGAATTCCCGCGGCAGAGTGAACGAGAGTGAGGCTGGGCTGTTCTCTCGGTACACGTGAGATACGGAGACTCGCCTCGCGATGATGGAAGCTCCGATATGTCTGGTGATGCGATTATCGCTCCTGGTGCTCCGCGGGGGTGAAAGTACTTTGATAGGAAAGCGAGCGCGCGTGACTACAGGATCCAGAGGGTCTCGTCCATCGCATAACTCTTGTCAAATTTCTCATGGCGTGTCTCGCCCGAAAGAACATTGAGAGTTCGAGGGCAAAGAATTGCTTCGGATCTGACGCTGGAATGATGGAACGGAAGTAGGAGGAGAACGGAGCCAAACTGACCCGTGACCTTTCTTTGACACGCAACCTTTTTATGTGAAAAGCATCTTTAAGGCGATGTCATGTATCATGGTCGGTAATAAAAACTGTAATTAATTTTTTTAACCATGCTGACTATGTACGTTTAATAGCGAATTCTTACATAAATTTGCATTGATATCCGTTTCGTCTAAGCGTTTGATTTTAACCTGACTCGTCAGCACTCGTGAAAACGATTAATTATAGTTTCTGTTATCGACCGGGGGCGGGTTGGAAGGGGTGTCACATCGCTTTAAGGGCAGGTGTGAGGACCGCGGTCAATAACAAATCGCCTTCCCTATTTTATCCGAGATTGTTAATACTTCGAGGAAAAGAAAATTTAGTTTTCATACGTCGACCTGTTGTCTACGAAAACCTAGTTTGCTTATGTCCAAAATATTAATAACTTTGAAGAAAATAGGAAAAGCAATTTGTTACTTTCTGAGCCACAGGGTCGGTGATGATATCGGCTATATCGATGCACTGATCAAAAATACGGTTGAATCAACTAAACATTCGGGCAGGGACGATCAAAAAAATATTTCGTTGGTACGGTTAAAACATTGATTAGTTCAATAATTTTTTCGATCATTTAATCCACGTATAGTTGAGGCATTAAAATATTCTGTTCGACTAATTAAATATTTATTTGAACTTCCCTGCCCGAATTTTTAGTTAATTCAACCCCACTTTTTTATCAGTGTGATATGGAACACCTGGTCTCCGTTTGCCCCGCTCTTGCCTACAAATCAAGCGCACGGTACTTATACCGTTATTGCTGGTCGGAGATGATATAGAGAACAAGATACTGTAGCAAGGAAACTGAAAGGAGTGAAAGAGAGGGAATCAGTTGGATAGGAATTGGCGAAATTCCAATTGTAACGAGGCAACCGCCGACTTCCGGAATTGCTTTCGGGTGCAGCAGCGGGTGCCGCATACGAAGCAAGAGTTTCTGCACCCTCGTATTTGCCTAGACAAACACGCGAAGCCAGCAGCAGCGTCGGTTCGCTGAGTTGAGGTTTCCTCTACTCAGGTCGATGCATCCACGCCAAATCAACCTATCTACATAGCGCCCTACCACAACTTTACCTCTTCACGTACACGTAGCCATGTACGCTTATCCCCTTATGTGCATCCATACATTCAAACGTATATGTGCATATACATATGGAATCCAATTGCTGATTGGTGACGATCGGGGCTTCGATCAAATCTGCATTTCTACCTCCGAATCAGCTAATACTCGACGCAATTTGATTATAACAAATCCATTTGGCCAGTGTCTCTGACAGCAAACCGATTCATTATGAACGGTTGCCTAAATATAATAAAAACCGCAGTTCTTATATATATATTATTACAAATATTTTACATATATTCTTTTTTTGATATATCGATATATATATATCTGTAATACATTAAATGTATTTTCGCGAAAAATGTTATATTTCGGAGAAATGATACTATACGGGCTGAAGGACTCCGGTCGATGGCTCTTCGCCAGTGAATATCGATAAGATGTCATATACGTATACTACCCAATCACAGTGGTAGTATTCGAATGCTTAGTGCAGAGACTATAAAAAGTTGCTATACATGATAGGAGTAAAAGTAACCCCATATTCACCACAAAAAGCGGAATTTAATATACTCCGGTTATATTTTTTTGCATATATTTTACAGACGTTATGATACATCCGAATTATTTTGTATATCATATTATTCTATATATTTCCATTCTGACGAACAAGGAAGAGATCCCCTCGAGCTTTTCCGCCAAAGCTCGTTTCCCGTTCCCTGCCACGGGCACTTTTCGCTCTCGTCTCTCGCAGCGTTTCTTTGAAGCCACCCTCGGAAGGGTCAGAGAGCGGCGTAAGCGTGGCTGCCGTCGAGAGTCGAGAGAACGGGAGTTCTTCTCTTTCGGGTTCTCGTGTTCGCATTTTCCCCCCCGAGGGTACAAGGTATCCGAGAGGCGGATACGAAGCGAGCCGAACAATGCACCTTCGCCGCGTGTTCCTCGCCGGCGCAGCCGGTGCACCGACGGCTTGTGCACTCAGTTGTAACCCTACGGAGGTTTCCTGACGGGACAGCCGGAGAGAAGTTGAGGCCCGGTGTGGCTCCTGTTGTTGGCTACCGATGGTGTGCAGGCCGGCGCCTCGTTAATACGTAAAACCGTGCTGCAGCCTGCAGCAGCGCAATCGGTATAGGGGTGAGTTCGTGCAGCGAGTTGTCGGTACCGGACCACGTGTTGAGAACCTCCAGTCGCCATAGCAACCCCCATTCTCGCGTTCTCCACTAGCAGACGAGAGAACGCGACAGACCCCCCGCTTACCCTCGACGCCGCCAGCTAACGCTGGCCACCCTCGTGCTCGACTCGTGCGCGGCCCGACGCGTGTGTAACTTCTCTACGAGGGTTACATAGATCCTATGTATGCCGTATATACTGCACTATATGCTTTGTATGCGAGGCAATCCTAGGGGAGACTGGTCGAACACCGTCCAGACTGATTTTGAAGAATCGAGCCGTGATGTTAAGACGCCTATTTGCTTATCTTGTATCGTACGTGAAAACAAAAATATTGAGTACAGTCTCGTCGTTGTAAGTGGTCCAGAAAAGTTTTATACCGATTTATCGATTTTGTTTTTTTCATGTAGGAATCGGCAGACTTTGAGACGTGAATATTCTTACTAAATATCGTATTTATATATATATATATTGTTACGGCCTAGCGAATAAATGTAACACCAATAATTATATAAGAAACAAGGGCGGTATTCAATTACCAAAAATAAGTTCTCGTGGTATGTTCGTTCGGTTCGAGGTCTAAGTCAAGACTGTTAATCAAACTACGATCGTTGCGAAGTCTCGTATCGTACGTTCAATTGTCAGATCGGTGCGAGCGGATCCGTTTCCATTCCCTTGTACTCGCATCAATCGATAAATGAGTCATTAAAAGAACCGATTCCGTTACAATATAATTAACATAAGTAATGGCGACATTTTTTTTCGCTTTTATAACAATAAAGAATTTGAACTGACGTACAAGTCGAAATGTTTTCAATATCATTTTTATCCCCACGGAATAAAATATATGCGAAAATATATTTTATTTCACTCGGTGCGTAAAGTGCCCTTTCGCACCTTGTGAAATAAAATATCGTACGATACTCGTGCAAAAAACGTTTTCTTAACGCGTGTAATCGCAACACTCGCCTTCGGCTCGTGCTGCAAACTCACACTTGTCAGAAAAAGTTTTATCGCACTAGTATCGTAATGTACTATTTCATATGTTATATATACTTTTCGTGAAAAATTATAGTAGTGCTAGTAGATTCATTTCCATGGATACCCTGGCGGGTTTTTACATAATGTAACGTATATCGTGCGCGATTATCCTCGGTAAGCGGTCTTGAAGGACCGCTCGGACGGTCGAACATTTGACGGACGCACAACGATCGACTTCACATCGATGGTAGAGTTGACAGTCCGCCTGATTCGGGACTTTAATACGAACTGACGTGTGACGCACGGTACGACAGCAGATCTTGAACTAATAAATTAGCCCAAGTTCCGTTCTTTTTATAATCGGTCTTCCCTTTATTTCCGCGAAACGTTACGCGCGTTATTCATTCGCGCGGATGTTACAATATATCCCCTTCCCATACAAAAAAATCACTTCCCATAGTGATTATTCCTATTTCCTGTAATTCATTCCTTTTTTCGGCACTGTCTTCTGTATACCCTGTATTTTTCACTTCCGTTTTCTCCTCTCACGCGACTTCGTCCCTACGATCACTTTCATGACAAATGATATATAATTCTTATATTAGGGTGATAATGGTGAATATCACCCACTCACAGTTAACACGCAAATCAATGATACATGGATCGAGCCATATGCACCATTTTTACCCTATAAGATATATGTGACGGATATATCTGAGCAAATATTTTTAAATATAGATATTTTTGCGTCTAAGAATAGTATATAATTATGTTTTCGGACATCCGTTTTTTCAGACGGGTATGGGGAAAACGGAGCTGATAGGCGCTCCAAGGTAGTTTTCTCAAATCGGTGCACCCTTGTAACTTAATTAGCTTTACGAGTAGAAAGAAAACCGTATTTGTTCACGTCGAGTAGAGTCAATATCTAGTCGAAAGTATATAGAAAATTGTATTCGTCGAGTTCATCCCAAGGAGAGATCATTGGAGGGCTGCGAATGAAAGAGAGTCGATACACAATAGAAGCTGCGACTGTCAGTGACGCTGTGAACGTATTAAAAAAAAATTTAGCTTTGAGGGAAACAAAATTAAAACCCGATTGTCAGGCGCTGACGTGAAAATGATTTGTTTCTGCGTCGCGAGGACGAAAGCGAAATGGAAACCCAGTGGATTCGATGGATCAGCGAGGTCTAAAATGAAACGTCAACTGTCGTGGACAGGGACTGATGTACAGGGACAGGAAAGCGGGGCGATATGAAACCTCGGGACAAAACGGTCCTCCATTTCAAATAAGACTTTGTGCTTCCTCATTGAGGAAACTTTTTCCGTAAAACAATAAAATCGAGACTTCAGAGTCAAAGTCCTTAAAGTAGCTTGAAACGTCGAGAAGTCGATTTTTAGCTCGCATCCGGATGTGTGTGTGTGTGTGATGGATTCAGGTAATTCACGTGCAATTTGGTACACAAGTACAGTGGTCTATTTCCTTTGTTGAGTACAATTTTCACAATATTTTATGCCAGTTTTGAGATTTTAAGAGATGTTTAATTCTTGAAAAATTTACGTGATAGTTCCAACATTCGTAAATCTCGAACTATAATCTTAAAACTACATACGAATATAACACATCAATGAAGGACTTTTGGAATTTGAATGAAATCTATCCGAGTGATCAGATTTTACTCCGATTTTGAGTATTCGAACAATTACTAAAAATTTTGTAATTCAATAAACATGGAGGTATAGAACTGAAATTTGGAAAGTAAATGGACCAACAGTGTACACTATTTGGTATCACATTTGACAAAAATTCATTGAAACGTTCAAATTTTATGGGATTTTGAATTTTTCGAAAATCTTTTATTTCCTTCCCGACACAAGTCTCCAAATCGTTTTAGGAGTAAAATAACTTGCAGATTTTTTATCATCAAGGAAAAATACATTTGACATGGCATCGAAAGAACGAATGCCAAAAACTTTATTTAGGGAATTTCCACAATCAACCTTGCGATAAATTTTGACCATTTCAATTTTCTATTATAAGTACATCTTCCTCTGTGAGAAAGTCAAAATGGGGCAAACAATTTTTTCGTACAGGAAGCTATGTGCGAAACGGTACAAAATTTGTTTGTTAATGTTTAAAAAAAATTAATTGAAAAATGGTCCATTTTGCTCTGGTCTCCCCTGTATATAACTAACGAGCGAGTATATCTCCCTGCTGTGGGTACACAGTATGCGCAATACTGTATATCGCGAAGCTACCTTACAGGAGACGCGGGTAAATCGATGCTATCGCAAATACCCCGAGTTAGACACGCAGGGTACAATCAACCCTCGCGAATTCCCCCTGTCCCCCTGTTGGCTTTCGATTCTCTCTGAGGGACTGCCGACAATCCCTGTGATAGACACGTAGTGACAAGCGTACAATAGTAATAGACTGCGAGTTTCCATTCATCGAGAGATTCGCGCACAGTGCTCCGATCGATCGATAAAATAATAACCACTGGTTTGCAAGATCCAGTATACCCGGATTCTCGAGAGATCACTTGCAATCATGAGCATGGGTTTTGCCATCCATGATCGGAATATAATTTTTTCGGCAAAAATAAACAACAGAACATAAAATAAAACTTTACCGGCATTTGACAGTGTTTGGCACAAAGGCCTTCTCTTCAAACTAGAAAGTCTCAAATGGCCACACTATTTTCTCTTCATGATTAAAAATATCCTATAAGCACGCTCACTGTCGGTCAAAATAGAATCCCATACATCCACAACGTTCACGCCCAAACAAGGTGTACCACACGGTTCCCCACTATCACCATTCCTCTATAATGTCTACTCTAACGACATATATAATCATAGATTCGCGGATAAAAACTGCATAGATCTAAGCCAATACAGCCTCCAATATGCCGATGATACAACGCTAATATCTCATAAAAGCACGTTACCTGAATCAATGAATTCACGCCGAAACTCTGTAAACTATATAAATAACTGGTTCAACAACCGGCGACTAAAACCAAATCCACGGAAATCCCAATTAATCTTTTTTAACCATAGAATGAACCTAGTCTCTCTAAAAATCAACATATGTAACATCGAAATAGCACCGATACAACGATAAAAATATCTTGGAATCTACATAGACCAAAAAATCAACTTTAACTTCCACCTCCAGCAATGTAAAATCAAAACAGCTTCCAGAGCCTCACACTTCAGAACAATCACATTTAACAACCAAGTAATCCGAATCCAACACTCTCGCAAATTTACAAATGTATTTGTCGCCCGATTATGGAGTACGGCCACCCATTATACTTAAACTGCAAAGAAACATTCCTCCACAAAATAAGAACCCCCGAAACGAGCCCACTCAGGCGTCTCACATGCATACGTAACCCGGCAAACCCTCTCTACAACCCACGAAACTCTCTTCTATACGAAAAAACCGGAATAATACCACTTACGAATAGACTGAAAGCTCTCACCCGGCAATTTGCAAGTGAAAACCTAGAATACATCGAATCACTGTGCATCCAACGCCCAACACACAGCATCACTACGTATAAATACCCTAAACACACCATACACGAAATCCTGCAAACAATGTATAACGAGAACCAAACATAAAAACTAGCTCAATACTGCCCCCAACATACACCAACTCACACGCATATTGTTTTACATAAATCATAGGCAAATAAATAAACTACAGAAACTCTCCAGCTGAAGGTCCAAGGTCGATGGCTCGTTACCAGATGTTGTTACCATACATTCATGTAATCACCAAGACATTTGTTACACACTCGAATAATTGATAACCATTGTAACTTGTTGCTAACAAATATGCATTACAACTAACTAAAACTTTATCCCCAATTGGAATTTGCACGGCGACTTCGACGAGATCAAACCCAGGCTTGACCGCCGGGCGAATAGAAGACCTTCGGTTGCTGGTACAGTCCTGTAGCCGGGCAGATGGTTAAATCTCATCAATGTACGATTTAGCCTTTGCAGTTGCCGACAGCCAATCAGCGACCAAACAAATCGACAGCGATACTCTCGATTATTTCCATATACATTACAGGTCATAGATTTTTATAGACAGAGAATCCGGAGCAAGTTCCCTTGCGAGGGAATCCCCTGGGTCTTCTATCTTATCGCCGGTATAGCATCACCGCCGCCAAGCAGGCATCCCCTGGCAAATAACTCACTGATAGTTATGACGATAGTCGTGATCCCTCGAGACTGTTACCGGCGATACTTTTCACGGACCACCGCCTCGTACATTGAGAACGTCGTGTCTCTAGAAAAAAAAAAAAAAAAAAAAAAAAAAAACCTATATGCTACTAGCGCACGCGATGTCACCTACGATAATTAGTTCAACATTTTTTTTCTTCATCTCACGACAATTAGCATCGTGCGGAACCCTACAGCGTAACACGTAATACTGTTATTTGCATCGCGTGTAATTGTCGCTTACGCAGTTTTTCCGGGTGTGCTTATCGCACCGGGTCTCTCTGTCTCTCTGTCGTCATGAGCAAGGCTGTGTCACCGAATACCTCAGCGAAGTAACTATGTTTCTTGCTCGACTTACTCGAAACTCGTTCGGGGTGAGATAGAGCCAAGTTTCTAGAACAAGTAGCAAAGTGACTGTGCACGCTTTAACGCCAGCGGCGAAAGACTGTTGTGTATACTGCTCCCTATAAAATATATACACACGGCCGAAGGCGAGGCTGAAGAACTACTAGCAACAGCAGCGAGTCTCGGTCGTTACGTAGTATCCGGCCGACGTAACGTAACGCACGTCCGTGCGACGATGAAACGGCGTTGAGTAATAAAGTAATTGTTGGTTTTCTTATTCTCACCCATTTTTTATTACATTTATCTCATTACAGAAACGATGTATTCCTGGAGCCTTACCTGCAGCAACACGGAACTGTTCAAGTCGTCAGTTCGCCCAGCACACCACCGCCGAATCCACTCCAGCATCAACTTGCGCAGTTACATCATGTACAGGTAAACATTAAATAAAACATATGCAACTGCCCTTTGATCCTTTCTCCGCTGATCGAACCTTGAGCATTTTTTCAAAGGGCTGTTTTTTTTTAATCTTTTGTTCTCAACCCTTTATCGCCCGATGAACCATGTTTGTCACAGTGATGCAAAACAATCATCATTAAAAACATTTTACATAAATGTAATTGAAATTCTTTGTTTATCTTGAAATATTTAACGAACATGAAGGTGACAGTACCAATGCTCGGACACGTCCCAGTCGTCGGACACTCTTATGAATATTTTATTTATTCCGAATTGAAGTATTAGAAATTCAATTTGACCCGTATAATCGTATCTACAAACATTATTCGATGCGCAGTAAAAAAGTTACACAAGATTTAAATCTAAATTATTTTTTATTTTTGCATTTTGTTATAAACAGACGATCCTATTGTCCGGAAATTGATATAAGCCTTACTACATATGCGACCCAATAATAGGATATTTCGAAGAAGTTTGGTTAGCCAGATTTCTACGCAGCTTATCTTCAGTAGTGTTTCACGTACATATAAGTTTTTCAGTGACTTTATTAATAAATGGCAAAGAAATTCTTATAGTTAATATGAACTAGTTGAGTTCGTTCATCAGAATCCTTGAAATCAGTGATTGTCCGAAACATTGGGACATTGTCCGAATACAGGGACGTTCCGAAAAACCGTGTCCGTAGACTAGAACGTTTGGACTCTTTTGTTACTTTCTTCCGTAATAAAAAATATTTACCTTTTTGTTATTAATCGATGTGTTTTGGAAACTAAAAACTATCAGCTTGAAATTGGTTTCAGTTATTTTCACACAAAAATTGTTCTTAATCCATTAATAACTGCCCGAATCTGGTGTGCTCTTAACCGTCCGAGCATTGGTACCTTTACTTTAATACATGAAACTTCTTCAAACATATCATCATGACATTATTTCGATGTACAAAACGAACAAAACAATATTTTTAAAATGCCGACTCCGCAAATTCACGTCGAGCGCTTGAGAAAAGAATCAATTTTTCTGCGGGTAAAAGACTTCGCACTCGGAGGGTACATTTTCTTCCCCTCCTTCGGGCTCCCACTCTTCCCCGTTTCTCTCGTTGCGTCGGACAGAGAGATTGTTTCGGCTTTTTTATTCCTCCCCGGCCAGTAATTCCATTTGAAATGCAGACTGACGCGCGTTGCCGCTCGCTCCTTCTCGCTCTCCCGCGTCTCGGACTAAGGGAATTAAACGCGAACGCGACACGCATAACGAACGAACGGTTAATTGCAAATCCCTTAATTGCCCGTCACCGTTAGTTCGCCCGGGTAAAAGTTTACCGGAGATAAACGTAAAGTGGGGGGTGGGAGTTGCCGGGGAGGATCGGTGGACGAGACTATGCGGATATCCAATGTCAGGAATCTCAAATAGCGTGACGTTCGAATAGCCTATATCATTCCTGATTTTTTTTTTTTTGCCATGAAAGTTAATTCCCATCTCTCAACCTCCCTCCGGTTACCCATGGTAGCGGTCCCCGTCCCGGACAACGCGCGACTGGTAGATAATACGAGTACCGACCCCTGGCTCGCCGCTAATATCCAATCTCGCTTTATTTCAACCCTCCCTCGATCGAATATAATTCACCCTGACTCGGTCCGCAGGGTCGTCCGCGAGACCGTCGCACAAAAGCGACTATTCTTTAAAACTATTTCGCTATCTCCGGGAGAGACCCGATTGTCTTCGAGGTCCGCGGAGCAGAAATTGCTGTTATTATTAATCCGGAAAAATAAATCGCGAATTAACGAGAACACAGAAAACGCCGGCGGGTGGGGAATCGACTGCAAATTCAGATAACTGAGGGTGGCAAACCCCTCCGTGCGAGCTGTTTGGTACCGGGTACTATGCGCGCTGGTGTGTATTTTGCACCAGTATGGGAAGAACGATATCCCGTCCGGAGCCGCTAGTGAGCCAGTCTTTAAGCCCCATGGGAATATAATATGGCATTAGAGTGTATTGTCACCTAACTCTCGGTTCCCCTGACTCCACACACCCGCGTTATATACCGAGGCCGAGGATTTACACCCCTGAATTGCGGCTTAAGGGACAAAATTTTCCCTCGGCTTCTATATCTCCATATTCGAAGGCATACTCTCGCTAACTGGTCGCACGCCGGAGAGTGGCGAACCTTATATTCTCCTGGTTACCGTGTTCTCGTTAACTCGTAACTTATACCGGGAATTATACCGGAAAACCGAAAAGCTTCCACCGACAAATTGACCTCCGCGTACGCGGAATCAAAGTGGGTATCCTCATTGCCGAGAGAAAAATGAGCTGTGAACTCGCGTGCCGAAGGAAGTGAGAGGAATGGAAGTCAGGGTAGGGGCGGTAAAGGGAAAATCGTGTAGTCGCCGCGGGAGTGAAAGACCACTGGTTTCCGGTCGCTTGGAGCACCTGCTGCTAGCAATATCCCTTCGGCAATGAGATTCCGGAAAACGCTGAAGCTAAAGCGACTCGCAACACTTTCGGGAAAGCTTTTTATGCCCCCTTTGTTCCCTATATCTCGGGCACTTCAATTTTGTGAGGTGATGGAATTTAATACGTTTACGGTTGGAAACTAAGTAAGTGGAGGAAGAATTTGGTGAATTTTGAGATTTTTCTTTTCTTGAAAACTATTGGTTCAATAGCATACGGCTTATAAAAATTATAGGCCACATATGTCAGATTATCTTGAAGATTTTTTCGATAAACGTTGTACGACCGGGAGCGCTGTTATCAGGACCGCGGTCTTACGATGGTTTCTCGTTTACTTGACTTGTGGTGCCCACCATTCTTGGATAGTTGATTGACTCGAAAAAAGAACCGAGAGGACTCTTAAAACAGTATATAGAAAGCAGTTGAGTACGTAAAAAATACGACTACGTTAAAAAACATTACAAAATAGCGACGTTTTCAACTTATAGTTCGGCTTTTAAGGTAAATTTTCCATGTCTCTGATTTAAGTGTAATAAAAAGTACTTGAGAAAAAACATCCTACGTAGTCAACGCGAAAAACTATCTAACATAATGAAGTCGTTTTCGAGATATTTGGGGTTCCAATTTCCAAAACCATGTTTCGAGAATAGGGGAGACCAGGGCAAAACGGGACAGTGGGGGCAAACCGCCATTTTCCAATCATTTTCGGATGCCCCATTTTGTCCTAACGATACATCCGGATTGGCAAACCCGTTTTGATCCACGGGCCACCATCGCTACCATCCAAAAGTTATTGGAAAATTACGTTTTGTCTTATTATCCCGTTTTGCCCCGCTGTGCCATTTTGACCCGCTCTCCCCTATGCGTTCAAGATTTGACAAAGGGAAGACACCCAGCTGCTCCGCGACGGTTCGGCCAATCGCCCATACCTTCCACAATGTTTATAACATACAATTTGTATACACAATTCTTCATATTTCAAACTTTAACAAAATTGAAATGTAAAATATCAATTTTTCAAAAAGCACCTGCTGGTCGATAAAGGGCCCCAGCGCGACAAGGACGTATTCAATTGCCTAACCGATTGAAGACTTTTCGTTTAACCGCTAATAACCACAATGTAACGAATTTCAAATGAATTTTATACACAATGTTTATAATACTTCAATCTTTAAGAATATCGAGAGAAAAAGTAATAAATTCTACTTAGTTACCTTAATCTTAGTGTCCTTAAATCGCAAAATACGCACCCAGCGATCGTACACAATGTACATCCCGAGTAGCTATTTTCGAATGTCACATCGGGCACTGATAAGGCCAGACAAGGGCCTGATAAGGCCATATCAGAACTCTATCAGGGCCCGATGTAACGCTCGGAAATTTCTACTCGGGATATACCTACGTTTATTGCCCATAAATAAAAAAGTTACTGTCCCGAACAGATTTGTTATATCCATTCTTTCTTTTTTTGCAGAGCGAAGAGTCACTCTCGTCCGAAGGTTCGGCGACTTCGGCAGGAACAACGGCTTCGTCGGAGGAATCCGGAAGTGAAATCGCGTGCGACATCACTCTCATCGAGAGGCTCATACGATCGCACCCGATTTGGTTTCTTCCTGGGATACAGAGAGCCGGGGCCTTCCACTTGTTGCAAGGCAAAGAGGAAGGGGTAGGTTTTATCCCGATTCTCTTATAATCGTTGGATCCTCACCAAACTTCGGTTTATCTACTGGCAACGCTGTGTTCCAACTTCCGCCGTCCACTTCCGGTTGTGTCGGTAAACCGTCGTCATTCCCAGAAAAATGATAAAATGTGAACGGATAACCTTGTGAGTAACGTTGATTACGATGCAACTTGGCAGAAGCGTTTCCCCGGTTCTTCATCCTTTTTATCGGCGCGACAGCTATTTGGAACTGACTGGCTAGCTCGACGTTTTGCCGGTGCTCAATATGCGGTGAACGTTTTCGAGGATGGGAACCCAGCAGGCGAGACACAACGCGAAGCAAGAACGGGGCACTGAAATGTACGCGGGAGGAGGCTCGAACATTGGCACCACTCCAAAAAGCTCTCGAAACACGAGAAGGGCGAGAAGCGAGAGATAGGACGAGAAGTCGCGCATAACTTGGAAACGCGTTTTCAGTTCGTACCGAGCCTCGAGGTCGTCTGCCTTGTTTCCTTTAACCTTGATGGGGTCTAAAAGCTTTCGTTCGGGAGAGAACGACGCCACAAAATCATTACTGACGGGGTTATAAGATGTAAACGTGCAGGTTTTCGACATCCTGAAACAATCGCAAAATAACAATGTTGATGGGACAATTTAGATCTCGTCAATTTTACAATTTCGTTGTAGCTAAAAATAGGTGTCTTTCACATAAAAATAATTATAAACAAAAAAAATACGAATATTGCGGAGAAATGTTTGTTAAATAAGCAAACAATTTTCAACCGCTATCGGACAAAATATTATCTTCTCTTAGCGACTCAATTATAGTTTGACGAACAAAAATTGTATGCAACATCGGGCTAAACGGCCTCGAGTGGAAAAAAGAATCGTGTCAATGCTTGGGATAATGAGCGGTGCGGGAGCCGTTTGAGACAATGGATGGATTTGTTGCAAATCGCTCGAAGGCGCACTCTGCTCGCTCGCTTGCGGAACCTCCGAGATTCTCTCCACAGGTGCAACGAACGTGTGAACAGTGCAGACGAATTATTTTCATCACTCGTTGACGCGTGTGGTCGCTGCTAATTTTTTGCTCTCTTGCATATTGCTCAAACGCAATACAGCCATTGTCCGTTAACATTTTGCCGTTTTATCCGTACATTTGTCCGAAATGGCTCACCCGGAAGATCACAAAAGCTGGGCAGAGGGAGAGCGTAATCAGTGCAGAAATATATGTGCGCCTAGGAAGGAGGGCGAGGCTCCACTGTATTCGCATTGTCGCCATTGTTCCGGTTCTCGTTCATTGTTTTCCCGGCATTGTTAATCGTCGGGTTTCGCTCTCGCCTCTCTGCATCTACTCTGCGTTACGTACTACAGGTACAGAGCGAAAAGCACGGCCGAGCTCGTGCCCATTCGAAAAACAATGCACCCTGCAATTACTCGAGTCACAGCGTTGCCCATCTACCCTGGTTTCGTTCGATCATGGCGAACCTCCCCTTTTCACCGGAAAAACAATAACAATAAAAGGTTACTTTTCACAGATGTAAAAAAAAATGTCTGTTTTTTCCAGAACTTTGTCGTTCGACAATCCAGTCAGAGCGATACGATGGCTCTATCAGTGAGATTACCACCTGGAAAGGGACCCTACATCGAGCATTACCTTATCCAAGCGAACAAGGGACAGCTTAGTCTGGAAACGAGTGAAAATCGATTCGACAATATACCTTCCCTCATAGCTCACTACTCTCAGTGTTGGTGAGTTCCCTTTTTATTTTTCCTTTTATTTTCCGGAGCATTTTCTATACACGACCATATGAGGGCTCTGTGACTTTCAGCCACGCGAAATTATATTATATGTTAAATTATGTAAAAACACTTTATATTATAGTAGTAGTAAAAAAGTATTTATTGACAATAACAGTTGGCCCATACAATCTCCAATACATCTCTCTATTTGTTGATAAGTCGCTTTTAATAACATTGCCAATAGGCCATCGACTGGAGTCCTTCAGCCCTATATTATATTGTATTGTAATATAATAATATTAATCTTTTGATTGACGAAAGTTAATGTGATTTTCTTTCTTTCCCTTGGCAAGCAGTGACGAGTTACCGGTGCAACTGACACTGCCAAGGGCGATGCGAGAGGCTAAAAACAGACAGCAGCTCTCGTCACTCGCGCTTTTGGGTCAGGAATTTTGGAGGTATCCGATGGCGAACCCAAAGCCGCCCGAGAGCAGCAGCAGCAATACTTCCAGCCTCAGCAGTTTTCACGGAGGTAAATCAACGCCCAGATAATTATCCTCGATTATCGACCTTATAATTCCTAATCATTTAATTTATTCATTGTGATTGCAGGCAATAACAACAACGCATGCACGCCAACGACTGAGAGCATAGTGCTCAACTTGGCACCGATGTCTTGCAACGAGACAGGTGAGTTTATTTCCACTCTCGAGCTAATACCGAAAGCTGTTTCGCTCTTTGAATCTCTCATTGTAATTTTAATTCTTCTCTATACTCATCAACAGCGAACTCTTCACCGACAAATACCGTCACGACCACTGCCACCTTCGCATCATCACTGCCGAGACAGCCAAGGCCAACGCCGCCGAACACTCTGAATCTTACTACGTTCAACGAACCATTGGAAAGCAAGAAGGAACGTCTGGAGAAGATCTCACCCAACGAGAAGCTCTCGCAGAAGCTCATATCGCCGAATCTCGTTCAGAGCGTTCGTTGCCCATCCCCGGTAGTTCACAATGTCGAGAGCAACGTACTCAGCCCGACGGAGTCTCGCGTAAACTTCGAGAGTTCGAAGAACACGAACGACGACGCAAAGACATCGGTCATAGAATTCTCACGAAGCAACAAATTCACGATGTGCACATCGGCCTCGTCGAATTTTCATCAGAACATTGCGAATTTTAACAATTTATCGAACACGAATTCTCCGCTGTTGCCCGAAGTGAGAAACATCATCTTGGACAATCAGACCCAGTCGCAAAACGTCAAGACCCCACCGCCTCCCCCGCCTCGATGGGCCAAACCGGGGGTCAATCAGAGTCAGAACAATTTCACGGTTACGACCACTGTTACCTTCAACGTCAATCAAACTAACGACGTGCTCTCGTCGCAGGTAAATATATCAAAATGATTCATTGTTTCTTTTTTCGTGAGCAATATTGAAACATTCTCGTGATCCTATTATGTATTTGTCATTGCAGCAGAACACGCCATCGGATCCAAATACGTCTCTGCTGAGTCCCCAGAGCGCCACGTCCAACAAGTCTCTGGCATCGAATCTCTCATCGTCAAAGTCTCCGTTGTCGTCGACGACGCCAGTGCTCTCTCCCACGTCGAAGCTAGTCTCGAGTATCGGCTCGAAAACTCCAAACGTACTGTCGCCGACGACACCGTCGAGTACGAGCAAATCGAAACGTCGAAGGGATCGCGAGGCGAGAAAAAATTCTCAACACTATCAGGAATCCGACATTCTCGAGTCTTACTACCGCAGCTCGCCCGGTGACAAAGTTTCCGACTACGAGGACATCTGGAATTCCACCGATCGTTCGAATCACTCCACATGGTCGCCGAATGACAAGCTCTCGCGCAGCGACGCTCAAAACTCGGCGCAGGATTGTTTGAGAACGTCCAACGATCGATTGATTCCGGCTGAGAGGATCGTCAGTCCCGCCGATCGATGTCCGAACGAGCGTCTCACCGGGAACGATCAGTTGATAGCCAGAACCGACAGATTCATACTGAGAAACGACAAGACTAACGGCAACGAAAAATTAAGTTACAAAGCGGTGACGAGTCCGGAATTCACGAGCTTCAAGCCGCTCGTGGATCTCAAGAGTCCGGAAGTTGGATCACCGGAGGAGACAGGGATGGGAAGACGGCCGGATCTGCTATCAAGAGTTTGTAAGTATCCGACGCGACAATAACTACCTAAGACCCTTGTATACTAACAACGACTTTCGGGGTTTCTCTGCCATAGCTCATTTCTGCAAAATGAGGTCATAGCGATTTATATTTAAACTGAAAGCGTTCATTGTGTGTTACGCAGGCAGTGCTAATTCTCTGAACAGTCCGAACACGATGACCCCACCGAAGAACAAACTCGGGTTAATTTTAACCCAGTCGGAGAGCAACAGTCCCATGACTCCGGAATCGAAGCAGGGTAGCCCATTTTACGCCGAGCCGGCGGACGCTATAGCTCAGAGCGTCGCGATTGTGCCGCGAAGAAGACACAAGAACAATCCCGTGACGAACAAGTACCGTCACAGCGAACCCGGATGGTTTCAGACACCTGTAGGCCACCACGCCAATCAGCTGCATCCAATCGACTGGGAGGAGTCCGAGGAAACCGAGGACAAAACACCTCTGATATCGTCGTCGGTCGATAATCTAGCGAAGCGCCTTGGCTCTCGTGAAATAAAGAAGATACCACGAGCCAAGCCGGTACAGCCGCCAAAGGTCAGAACGAAGATCTTCAACGACACCTCGTGGGCTGTCGATTCCAGTTGGGAATTTATCGGTAAGCAATGTTATCAGCTATCGCCTTCCTCACTGACTATAAATATACAAACTCTTGAACTCTGGACTCGTACGGTCCACTCTTTCGTGTTGTCCTCTTGACGATGTCTCTAGTGATTTTATTTCAAATAAAGGAAACGAGGGAGACGAGGGCGATGCCGATTACGACTGCGACGCTGACTATGAGGGTGACCCGGTGACCCGGAAGTTCCCGGACGAAGAGTGCGAGCGCGACGTTGTTGGAAACACCCTGACCGTTCAGAGTATAATTCTACAACGATATCCGGAATTGCTAAAACCGCCGGATACCGCCGAGTCTCTCTACAGCGACAGAAATTCATCTTACGACAACGTCGAGAGGAGAATGGAACGAAATCAAACGCCGGACTCGAGAATCGATCGAACGTACGATCCATCGGAGTGGGAAACCATGCTGGATACCGACGAGAGCGATGTCGAGAGAATAAAGAGGAACACGAGTTTCAAAGAACGCCTGGATCCACTACTTTGTGAGTTTTTGTATAGTCGACTCGTTCCATTCGATTATCAATATCATGCACCTAAGATTATCAGCAGCGGTAGCAAACGCGCGACGATCGATAAGATCTTCGAGAGAAAAAAAAACCGTTTCGTATCGTCAAGCGCTTCGGTCTCGTCATTCGGAATGCAAACAAAATACGAATCCGCGCACGCGCTCGTTGTGCATATGTTAATTGCACACATTGCACAACACATGCTTTGCGTAATGAGAGATCCAACTATCATTAGTACATGTACGTGTGCGAGAGAGTCTTCGAATGCTTATTGTTCCTCACGCAATCAGCGATCGATGAGAACATAATTCCGTGTCTGCGATACGAAGAGACCCGTAACGGGATCCCTATGTAATTCTCGATGGAAATGTTTTTCTTCTTCCATCGAGGCATCGATTTTATCACAATTACAAATTGCCATCGGTGATTCGTTCCACGGATTCGAGACAATGTTACGAATTTGGTCGCGCAGTCACCCCGTTTGCAATCTCGATACTCGATTGCGTTAAGTGAAATGCATACGCAGCAGCAATATTGACAAATCGCTGGTGTTTGTTTTCGACGCAACTACTGCGATCGTAGAAAATCGGGAGGAATATAGAAACCGATGCGCATTAAAGTTTAATGCGTGAATTGCGAACCTACCGAAATCGACGGGGCGAGGCACTTCCGGAAAGCATTTACCTCACGATCGCAGCGTCGTTACGCGTACTCGAGCTAGTTGTGACGGCTTTGTACTCTCGTTCAGGTTAATGTCTATTTGTCGAAACAATTTGGGTTGGCTGAAAATTCCCGGGGGCTGTCAGCTACAAACAACGTTCCCTCAGGCGCGTAACAACTATTTCGTGGAACGTGGAAGCGAGGGCAAGTTGCGGGTAAATTCAGGATTTATGGTCTGTAGTTATACTATCAAGGCGAAACGAGAGTCGCGCACTAGGGAACTTCGTAGTTTCCAAACTACGATTATATATAAATATATACACATTTCGTGTAACTCCGCAATATAGTTTGAGTACTGTGCGGTGAACGATAAGGGTATTTCTGAAGCAGGTCAATTCTGGTCAGTGGCTCTCTGTGAGTCTCGAGGGATACTGTACAAATATTTGAACAGTTACCGATACTCCCCCCCGGGGGGAGGGGTCGGAGAGGAAAGTGGCAAAAGCGTGCAGAGCGCGTGTCTCTTATATGCATAAACCAGTTTAATACTAATAATAATAATAATAATAATAATAATAATAATAATAATAATAATAATAATAATAATAAATTGAGAATGTGCATAAAAACTTAACATTTCGCACATAAATTTTCAAATATGAGTCTTGTACAGGATACCTCGAGACCAGATGAATAAACGCGAAATATTGTAATTTTGACTGTGACTGTAACTGGCGGAAACGCATCAAACTACTCGTGCACTTGAACGCACGGTACCTGGCTTGAGACAATGGAGTTGCCCGCTTGTTGTACGGAGATTATCCCCGTTTGTCATTCAACCCGGACAGCGAGTCTGCCTGCCTGCCGTCCCACTACCCACATTCTAAAGCACAACAGACAGAGAGACAGAGATACCGGAGAGCCGGAGTGAAACAATCCCTCGTTACTTTGTCTCTCTCTTTTACGATTACGACTGTCCGAGCGGTGTATATCGTTACAGTCAGCTGAAGCTTCGCCTTCCCAAAGCTCAGCGTCGATCGGCAGTCGTGGATCTCACCGCGTACAATCGAGACGTTCTCCGTTGCTCCGTTCTCCGTCCAAATCTTTGTACTCCGTTCTCTCGATAAGTCGATCATCGCCAAAGATATCGCAGACCGACTGAGATAGTGACAAGCGATAGCGTTAAACAATATTGATTCGTAACTCTCTCGTAGACGCTAATAGTACGAAATATTTAATTAGACTTTGAACATCGATCGAATTGTCGATTCACCGAGAGATCGCATCGACCGCCTCTCAGCACTACGTCGCTCTGTCTCATAGATCGTATTAACGATTATGCTTATTGTTTCTTCGCGATCGCGCTACTGAGTGTTGATGACTGTGATAACGTTCCTACATATTTGTCGGCTGTCGACGAAATATCGCGGCAGGTCGTACCACGTTCACGTATGTCCGACGAGAGACGCATTATATGTCGACTGTACGTCATTAAGGGACGTGTGATGATATAGAAAGGGGGGCGGGGACGCCGATGGACCCTCGGAGAGAGCCTTAATTATGAATACAAATAGAGGGTGGCGGGATCTACTTAAACGATAATCTTAGTACGGTAATTTACCCTCGGCGTTGTAAAGAAGAAAAATAAAAGGTAGCGTCCAATAACGTACGTCTTACGCGTGTCGGAGGCGAAAAAGAAAGAAAAAAAATGATCAGGTGCTCGGTAGAGATAAGCGCCGGAGAGCCCCGACAATTCTCGATTAAGACGCGACGTATATTTCAAAAGATCGGACGATGGTTTCAAGAAATGTGCCAAAAACTGCAACGCAGCATGGTATTAAAAAGTAAGATCAACCCGAGCCATTCGTAAAAATAAAGCGCTTTTGATAAATCTGTTTTGGTATAAATGGAAGGAACAATTATTGACTGATTTTTGTGTGTTTTCTCTTCTATCCACAGCACCTCCAAGACTGCAAGCCTTGAAGAATCGAGACGCGGCTGGAACTGGGTCATCGATAAGGTCCTACGCCCTGCAACTTGCCGAGGACAAGACAACGACGTTCTCCCAGAATATCGACAATTTTATTCAGTGTACAAAAGAGGGCAAGGAGGCGAGTCCACACATCGTTATGAGGAACATGCGACAGTTCATGTCGGGAATGAAAAATTATCTTGTGAAGCATGGCGAGAGGGAGTTCGAGAAGGAAGTCGAGAAGGAGAGACTGAAACTGAAGGCCAACGAATTTTTGAATCTCGACGCTATACTCGAGGGTGTGATGATGGGACTGGTCGTGACGCCTTTGAGGGAGCACGTTTACAGACTGTTCGTCGATCACTACGGTACAACGGGATCTCTACAGACTCTCGCCGAGAGCATACAGTACGCTCAGGGAAAACACATTCAAGATTTGGGAGTACGGGTGAGGACTGGCAACAATGTCGCTTCGATTCAATATTAATGCAACAAAGTTATGAGCTATTTTGTAATCTTCAATATTATTTTTTTCACCAGCCAAAAATTATACCACCATCGGACCCGAGCCTCGACAGGATTCTGAGGTACATCGATCGCCTCCAAAAGTCCGACTCTCCGCTCGACAAACTGGAGAATCTTCTGGCTGCGATTTCCGCCATATTTAACTCGGTAAATATTTGTATAACAAATGTATGTATGCCTAAGTATGTGTGTCTGTATGTGTGAATCGCGTGCAAGAGGGATGACGGTCCGGCTATTGCAGGTATAAATAGTAGTGCTAATGTAATACTAATGAATCTGTAATCTTAATATTCATAGGTGAAACATGCAAACTCCGGAAGACACGTGACTCTGGGCGCTGACGATCTTTTGCCGCTTCTAGTATGGGTATTGGTAAGAGGAAAGGTCGTGGATGCCGAAGTCGAGGCGGAATACATGTGGGGTCTTCTCCATCCGTCATTGCTCACCGGCGAAGGAGGATACTATCTTACGACACTCTCCAGCGCTGTGCATGTTCTCAAGACTTTCAAATCCAGTCAAGGAACCATGTCGACTTTGAACGTAAGCGTAAAGTCAATATAGATCAAAATATGTTTGATAAATAATGACGAAGTTGAACGATACAAAAAAAAATTATTATCGATTTCAGGGCTGTGGAACTCCGGACTGTTCGTCAGTGCTCCGAATTTTGGTACCCGACGAGCTCCATGGCTCTCTGAACACTCGAACCCTTCCGATACGGCCAAACATGAATACCCGAGACGTTTGTCGAATTCTCGCCCACAAGATAAGATGCACTAATCCTCAGGACTACGGACTTTTCAAGTTGGTGCAAGGAGAGGGTAAGTTTAACGGTATTTCGAACGAATCCATACACTAACGAGGTTTGTTATATCGTGTTTTTTTATAAAATTTTCCAGAGACTCTCCTCGGCGATCAAGAATGTCCGCAAGAAATTTCTCACTGCCTTTTCGCGTACAAACGCATAGACGCGAAGATCGCATGGCCGAGAACCAGCTCATGAAGACGCTATTACGGACGCCGCGTCCACCTAATCCAATTCCAGTCCACGTGATCTAGAAATAGGATTATAAGCTACTATTAATCTGGATTGATCAGTACGACGCGACTTTGGTCGTAGCGACTCATCAATTTGGTTCTCCATTATTGGCGATTAAAAAAAAAAAAAAAACTTCACCGTTAATACAACACAATACAATCACAATATAAAAAAATTCTTGCCCTCATATTTGTGCCGCGACACTGGAAGAAGCGCGTCGGCTGAATTTTCGATCCTCGACGACCCAGACGCCCCATTCATCATTGATAAGATAAATGTGTTACAAACGAGGGGAAAACAAATATCTAATTAATATAGATATTCGAAATTGTATGTCATTTACGTGGGACACGTGTATATCGTATACTCATTATTAAGTATTAATCAACTGACGAGAATTTGCGAATCGCGAAAAAAATTATTCTTGACCAAAAATACGCGCTGTGTATCCGAAGTATCGAAGCGTGATTGTTAGCGGTGTTTAGGGTGCGCGATGTCTGCGACGCTTTGCCAACGACAACGACGCAAAAAGTATCTAGACAGATGGGGTTATACCTTGCACCTTTTCGATTAAATTTTATTTATTCTAAAATAGAGTTCGAGCATTTTTCACGTCTGACAACGTCTCAACGGCAGTCCGACACGAAGCGGAGCAATGGACTGTCTTGGGGGCACATATGTTTTCTCCGAGAATCTCGCGCACGGACAAGCGTCGATCGCAAACTCAAACAACGTTAACTAAGATACCACATGTTACTCAGTAATCGACATTTATAAAATGTAGTACGTGTCCAGAAATGGAGTAAGATTTGAATTGTAAAACACAATAGCGCAGCAGCAGCGATGACGCGAACTCTGTCCTGCAATAAATCGTGAATAGGGGAGAAATGCTCGCGACTACAAGTAAAATAATTCTTCGAAGCGTGCGATACAATAACAACGGCTTCACCGAATGAAACCAATCCCGTGGAACAAGCAAAAAAAAAAACA
Organism: Ichneumoninae sp. A BG-2022a; assembly: GCA_030522665.1. Taxonomy (NCBI): domain Eukaryota; kingdom Metazoa; phylum Arthropoda; class Insecta; order Hymenoptera; family Ichneumonidae; species Ichneumoninae sp. A BG-2022a. Next base: position 53,267 of record JAPYZC010000371.1, read on the forward strand.
ATGTACGTAATCGTATAATCGCGTATACAGTCTTGTGGTAAAAATCCTCTTGATACAAATATTAGAATAGAAATACGAAAGCCTAGCTTAGACACTCTATTTTAAGTACTTTTTACGACGACGAGGGGACAACCTATCTCATAAGCGAAACGTATTTTAATGCAAGACTATTAATATTTATTGGAGGTTGTATAAATTTTTCTCATCGATCGATTTTATACAATGAAAAAGTCCCTAACCGCCCCTCTCCCACTTCCGCTCCTGTTTAAATCTTTACACAAGCTAGACAAGCTGATTCAAGCTCCGAATTTATACATCAAAATGTTGCGTTGTTCATCGACAGAAATTCGGGAACCGCCGCATGTCGTATTTTATCCCGAATCTCTAATCATGTTCGATAACAATTCGTTAGCATCTTAACATACTGTACATTGATCGTTTGGCTAAATTATTTATTTAAAAATTATTATGCCACTGTACACCTTGAAACCGTAATAATCATTGATTTCGTCCCGACGTGCTTTATTACTTTGCTTTTAATATGCTAGTCAAGCCCAATACGAATGAGAATTTCTTTTTTTTTTTTGTAACTACCACATTTTTAGTGTAATAATGCATTATTATTGTCTGTTGAAAAAAAAATATTAAGATCATCGTTATAATTATATCTCATTGCCGTCATCACCATTATTCTTATTATTATTATTATTATTATCATTATTATTACAACTGTAATATGTAACTATGCTCAATAATAAACACTTTTCTATAATTCGATAACTTGTAGTTATTATCGTATACCGCGCGGACCATCGTACGGAAATAGTACTCGGTTCTGTTTTTAGCAATAAAAATAATTCTTCGAACACTTGACGATCATAGTTCGATGTGTTTATCGATTTATTTATAACTTCAGCTGAATTACAGATGCAATGTTCAATGTTCATATTTGAAAGGCCACTATACAGCAAGCGCTACTGTCTTTGCGTCGCTCACGTGCCTGTTACCGTCTGTCAGCGCTTCTTCCTCTTCTTTCCAATTTGGCAGCATCCACAAAGGTCTGTCAGCGCTACGCCGATCCAAAGTTAGCGAAATCAAGAAAAAATAGAAAAACGCTCTACCGCTAATTCAAACCGCGAGGAGGCGCGGTTACACTTTGGACGAAACGAGCAACAACGAAAGTCCCCGATTGAGCCTCGATCCGAGGAAACTAACGGAGGCCATTGTTAACGTATCTGCTTAACTTTACAACTGTTTGTTATTGTTGTCACCTCGAATTACTCGACAATGCTAGCGACACTGCGAAAGGCTTGTAGCCTCTCGGTAATAATTATAGAGTCCTATAAACGCTTTAATCGTACGAAATTCGATTCCATAACCTTCACCTTATATAACCTTAATGTTTTCTTCACCATTTGACAGGCACTGAAAAATATCAGAGGAGTGCAAACCTCATCTGTGCAGAGATCGGATCACCTCTTCGTCGTGAGTTTCAAACTACGGTGCTTTCAATTTTTTTTTTAATTTTCCATTGATCAATCCGAAAACATTACACGAGAGAACTTCGCAATTTTGCAGCATCGAGACTCCAAGGAGGATAATCCGAGCATACCTTTCGAGTTCAATGCAGCCAACAAGAAACGTATCGAGGCGATTCTCGCTATCTATCCGGAGGGACACAAGCGCGGAGCTATGATGCCTCTTCTCGATCTAGCTCAACGTCAGCATGGCTGGCTTCCCATATCTGCTATGCACAAAGTCGCTGAGATTCTAAACCTTCCAAACATGAGGGTATACGAAGTGGCCACTTTTTACACAATGTTCAACAGAAGGCCTATGGGAAAGTATCACATACAGGTGTGCACCTGCACTCCCTGCTGGCTCAGAAATTCAGACGCCGTTCTCAAGGCTGTCTGTGAAACCGCCAATGCTGAAGTCGGCGCGACTTCAGCTGACAACATGTTCACTATTTCTGAGGTTGAGTGTCTCGGAGCTTGCGCCAATGCTCCCATGCTTCAAGTGAATGATGACTATTACGTGCGTAGAATCTTTTGAAAAAACGATAATACAGTATAGAATGTATTATATATAAAATTACTAATTCACATAACATCATGCATAGTAAAGTATAACATATTGATAATATATTATAATATATTATCAATAATATATATGATAGATCTTGAATATCGAAATGTATATTGATTATCATACTGATATACAAATTTTAACACAGTATATAAACTATATATACTGTGCATAATTTGTTTACAGTGTTGCTTATCTCGTCTTACATGATTTTTTAGGAGGATCTCACAGCGGAAACAACGGCCGACATAATAAACAAGCTGAAGAAGGGCGAGAGGCCACCGCCCGGACCTCAGAAAGCGGACAGATACGCGGCAGAGCCCGCCGGAGAGCTCACGTCCCTTACGGCTGCACCACCCGGACCGGGCGTAGGCGTACGATCGGATTTATAAACGTTCGATAGTCATTTGTATAGTGCGTATCTATTGTATCACCTGATACGTTGACGGTTTCTCGCTATGTATATATATAAAGTTTGATGAATTTAGTCTGACATTGGGTTTTATCGTCTTTCGTAGTTTCCCCAGTCCGATAATTACCACACCGTTTATCCTATCGTGAAGCTTCAAAAAATTGATTCCAGACGAAAAAATAGAAATTCGTCTACCGGAAATGACGCGCCATTTTGGTCAGAAAAGAATTTTACTTCCGGCTGTTTATGTTTACAAAAACAGTCGCGATGTCTCGCGTGAATAAACAAGTGTAGAACGGAAATCATCGTGCGACCGTGATTATTTTATTGAAAATGGAGGAAAAGGTGACGGATCCGATCGTTACGAGCGAAGCCTCGAAGAAAATATCAGCGATAAGCAAGGAGACTGTTCATCACATATGCTCGGGGCAGGTAAGGTTAACCGGTCTTTCGAAGCCGGTTCTCTACATTAAAGGAGCTCTGAAACACACAGGTTGTTCTCGATCTCGCGGTCGCCGTCAAGGAGTTGGTGGAGAACAGCGTCGACAGCGGTGCCACGGTCATCAACGTTAAATTGTCCGATTACGGAAAAACCTGTATAACCGTCAGTGACAATGGGAGTGGAGTTTCGGAGCAAGACTTTGAGGGTCTAGGTAAGCATCTAATACTGTCAAAATGATAGCTGAAATAAAAATATTGGATGCTTTGTGTTCCAGCTCTCAAGCATCACACATCCAAGCTCCGAGAATTTTCAGACTTGCAAGAAGTCGTGACATTCGGATTCAGAGGCGAAGCTCTGAGCTCTCTCTGCGCTCTGTCTGATTTCAGTGTCATCACCAGACACGTCAAGAGCGAACATGCCTTCAGTTTGGTGTTTGACAGAAACGGAGTATTGCAGGAGAGAGTTATCTGCGCTAGGGAACCAGGTACTACCGTAGTCGTGAAAAATATATTCAAGAGCCTTCCGGTGAGAGCCAAAGAGTTTCATAAGAACCTTAAGAAGGAGTTCGCGAAGATGATAAACGTACTGTACGGCTACTGTCTAGTGTCGACCGGAGTGAAGATAACTTGCACCAACAGCATCTCAGGAAAGTTCAGCAACGTCGTACTCTCGACGACTGGCGGGAATAGCGTTCTCGAGAACGTGAGTTCCACGTTCGGCAAAAAATCGTTGTCGGGCGTGGAGGAAGTGGAGATGCAGCCGGCGGACGAAGCAACGCTTCAGGAGTACCGTCTACCCGCTGACCTGAAGATCGATTTCGCGTGGGAGTTTTACGTGAGCAGCTGTGATCACACGATGGGTCGTTCATCGCCCGACAGACAATTTTTTTACGTCAACGGTCGTCCGTGTCATTTGACGAAAATCAGCAAGCTCGTGAACAATGTTTATCACAAGTACAATGGCAAGCAGTATCCCTTCGTGTTCTTGAATCTCAAACCCGATCAGCATTGCGCGGATGTTAACGTCACACCTGACAAACGAACGATATTCTTGACCCAAGAGAAATTCATTCTCGCTACGGTGAAGTCGAATCTCGTGAGAAAGTGGGACAAGATGCAAGGAAGCTTCAGTACCAAGACTCTCGAGGAACTCAATTATTCGCTCAAACGAAGTAACCCGCACGGCAACATGTCACCGGATCCGCCCGCGAAGAAGGTCTTGCTGTCGAAAATGGCTGATCGAAGCTTTTCGGAGACGAACGAAAACGAGAACGACGATGAAGACGATCAAGCGATCGAAAAACTCAAAGACCGGGACTTGAATATCAGCCTAGAGTCGATAAAACGACGACTTCTTCAAAAGAGAAACGAGTCGCGTCTCCCCGAGAAAGAGGCGCAGAGAGTAAAGTACAGAGTGCAAATCGAGCCGAGCAAGAGTTCCGAGGCTGAGAAAGAGTTGCAGAAGGAACTGACGAAGGACTCTTTCGGCAAGGTTGCAATAATAATTGCACAATTAATTATCGTATCTTCGACGGATTTGATGACGATATAAAATGAAAAAAAAAAAACAAAAATTTCAGATGGCTATCGTAGGACAATTCAATCTCGGCTTCATAGTAGCTCGACTGGCAGGCGATCTGTTCATCATCGATCAGCATGCCAGTGACGAGAAATTTCGTTTCGAAAAGCTTAACAACGAGACAAAATTGAAGACGCAAAGGTTGATCGTTCCGAAGTCGCTGGATCTTGCGGCTCTCAACGAGTCGGTACTCGTAGAGCATCGTCAGATATTCGAGGACAACGGCTTCACTTTCAACGTTAAAGCGGACGGTAATAAAAATAAATTAATGAAGATATATCTCGGTGTCAAAAGACTCAATAAAAAATATGATTTTTAGGCAATCCAGGAAGTCGCGTTCAACTGACGGGAATGCCGACGAGCGGAGGCTGGCAGTTCGGCCAAGAGGACATCGAGGAATTGATATTTTTGATAAGGGAGGGTGGTTCGGATGGGAGTGGAACCGTGAGTACGATACCGAGACCCTCGAGAGTGAGGCAAATGCTCGCTTCGAGAGCCTGCCGGAGCGCAGTGATGGTCGGGACTGCACTGAATATGTCCGAGATGCGACGTCTCGCCTCTCAGATGGGAGAAATGAAAAATCCTTGGAACTGTCCCCACGGCCGACCCACGATCAGACATCTTCTGTCCCTGACTCTTTTGAAGCGGTAATCTATGCGAACAGGTCCGTAACCCGAAAAATTCGGTAAGTCAATCGATCATAACATAATTTCGGTACTGTGAAAAATATTATATTCGGATGTGGCTATTATACACTAATAGTACGAAATATATTGAAGCCCGAGTGAGCGGTAGAAATTATGGTGCCAGGACACTGGGGATGCCAATGAAGTTCTTTGACGTCGGTCTGGCCTTGATGAATAAACAACAGTTGCGGAGGCAATCCAGCGAGTTCGTTGTCCTGAGGTTCTTCGGTACTGTCGACCTCTACCGAAAGATCCCACTGTGCGATTTGGTCATCCGCTCCTCCGGAAGCGAAAACCGTGGCCTCGTCGGGATGCCACTCGACGGTCGTTACCGGTGCCGTGTGCTGTTTGAACGTAGCCACGGGACTCGACGAGCTTGAGCCGAACTGTCTCAAATCCCATATTCTCACGACCCCGTCGTCGCCACCGGACACGAGGAAACGCGTTTCCTTTCGATTCCAGGATATAACGTTGACGTCCGAAGCGTGAGCCTCTGCTGCCGTCAACTTGCAAGCCGATTGAGGACTCGCTCTGGTATCCCAAATTCGTATGCTGTAAAAAAAAATGCTATATTACAACTGTACACTTATTTTTATTAAACGTATTTTTTTTTTTTTATAAAAGCTATACCTTTTGTCAACGGAACAAGAAGCCAGCACGCTCCTCTCGTTTGGCGACCACTGCAGATCTTCGACGCTGCCCGGTGCGTGAGCGTTGTAAGATCTCTGATCGACGTGCCAGGATCCTCCCTCCCCTAAACGCCAGATGTGAATATTACCCTTGCAATCTCCGGAAGCGAGAGTACCGGGCTCCGTGGGGCACCAATCGAGGCCGTATCCCTCGACCGGATGCCCTTTGAAGGTGAACACCGGCTGCGTGGCTTCATCGGATTTGTCGGTTTTTTTGTTATAAGCCGTCAGCAGCATCGAATTATCGACTGCCCTGAGCTGTTCGTCCAAATTCCACAGGCTTACTCTGCCCAGCTCGCTCCAACTCGCGGCGAATGTCTTACTCCCGATCCGCGTGCATCGAACTCTGTTCACGCATCCCGGGTGCTTTATCGTCGCGACCGTCATAACCGGAACTTTCCCGGTTCCTTCGTCCTCCGAGTCGCTAAGCTCCTCGTCCGATTCCTCCTCGTCGTTCTTTACGCCGTCGAGATTCGTCATCTTCATTACCAAGAGATTGTTCACGTGAGCCCGAGCTGCCTGAGTACCCGCGAGCAGATACATGCTCAGGGGATATTGTTCTCGGAAGTCGCCGAATTCGTCGGGTATCACGTCGAAGCTCAGGCATGGAGCACCCGTCTGCGCTTGATGGAGCAATCTGTACGCCGAACGATCGACCACCAATTCTTCCCCTTTCTCAAGAGACTTTCCTGGCAAGTACACCTCTTGTTTCTTATCGTTATCCTCGACCCCTTCTGCACCATCCTCTCCATCTTCGTTTTCATTCTCGTCCATTGACTCGTCTTCGCTGTCTTCGCTGTTTTCGCTGTTCTCCATATCTTCGTCCACAACGTCGTTTATCTGTTCCTGATCCATTGACTCCGACATTCTGTATTCTATGCGTCTGTAAATAAAAAAATGAACAACGTGTAAAATATCATTTGATTCAAATTAATATTGTACGTACACTCCTGTTCATTAATGCCTGATCAGTTCTCCTATAGCGGCCCTAATCAGATCGTCCAGACATTGATGGACAGCATGTTACAGGTTAAGTGACGCTTAACCTCGAAGTGAAATCGTCTCAAGAATTCTGTGTTGTTAATTTAAAAAAAAGCCTTTGCCGTTTACACTTTTTACCTCTATTGACTAATTGTAACCGTTTATGTAGTCCAAGAACGTTTTTACATCGAATGTAATGTTACGACTCCGAAATGCCAGCGGCGTCGAGGGACCACGTGGGAAAACTAAACGCGAAAAACGGCGCATGCGCGCATCCACCGTTCTTACGAATTGCGTCCAGAAAATGTAAACAGGCATATCGTGAGACCCGGTTTGCGAAGCTCACCCGGCCGAGATTTATAGTCTATTCGCAAAATCTATTTACGGAACGCGAAAACAGGCGAATAAATTGAAAAACAAAAACGCGACAAGCCGCGTGCGAGCTTATTGCATCGATCTATGTTCTTATTCATGATGATAACATTCACGAAATAACTAACGAATAAATTTGTATATAAATTTCTCTTTATTCGTACGGACAATCGTTCTATTTCGAGAATCATTCCGAGGTACTCGTTGGACTCTGACTCCACACACCAGTTTTTTTTTTTTTTTTTTTTTTTTTTTTATTAGCATTCTATTTTAATTATATAATACGAATAATAAGTAATCGAAGATGTGAAACGGGAAACATAATTAATTAATATCGTTTAAATTGTATAAAATACAGCGGTAGTGATTATCGTGGATCCCGACGACTGGTGCACGGGACCGGGCGAGAAGGAAAGAAAGAAAAAAAAAAATAACGATTAAAGACCGAACTGTTATAGAGCCGTGATTGACGAAGATGCTCGCACTTTTTTTTTTTTTCGATCGTTATAACTTAGCATTAGCTGTTTTTGTTTGGATGAGGATTGCTACCGGAGTTGTTCATAACTTGAATCGGAGCCGGCGAGCCATGAGGAGGATGAAGGGACGTCGGACTGTTGGGACTGTTGCATCTCGGATTGGTATTGCGAAGGCTATGCAAGTAGGAGCGCTGGACGGGCTTGTGCTGAGCCAGTTGGATCAAGGCATCCGGTATGGAGAACCATTTCCTCTTGCGACCAATGGCGCGAGAATCCTCCCACTCTGGCATCTCTTCGGTTACTCGCATAACCCAAACTTGCGTCCTATGCTTGTGTTCGATATTCTGGAAATACATGAGAAAAAAAAGAAAATTAACATTTTTTGCAAAGACAAATGTGCAAAAAATGAAATCTGACGGAAGTAAAGATCTGTGACAAAAACCTCGAATATTCCAAGACATCTTCCAAGACTTCCAACCACTCCTGCCTCCTCCCTAACCTCCCTGAGAGCGGTCACAGCTGGTTCCTCCTCTGGCTCGACACCTCCGCCTGGCACAATCCAGCTGTCGGGTCTTCTGCTGGACGTTACCAAGAGTACCTGCATGCGTTAAAGCAAACAATTACAAATTGTACAATCCACTTTGGAACAGAAGATAATCAAAGTCGTTGAAGGATTTTTGGAGCAACTCGAAATAACATTGGATTTCCAGGGTGGACGAGCGTGCCAGGAGTCGTGGGGGACAATTCCTGCAGTGGATTAACGAGATGCAGAAAGATCTGGAGGAAAACGGTTGCAAGGTATGTTAATTTGGAGTAGAATTGTTATTGCGGCACCGAGAAACCGGTAAAAATATGTCTATCGCTAAGTGCCCTCTGCCGGCCTACCTCATCCTCGAGGTCGTTCTTGACGCAGATGCAAGCGGCCCTGCGCCTGTAACCCTCCGAATCGTATATTCGGGTCGAATTCGGTTTTTCTTTAACCATTTTAATCCCTCTGATTAACGTGCTAATCGACACCCTCCTCCTCCACCGAACTCTTGAACTATTCGTCAAACGGCCAGATCGGCCATCCTACTTTCCCGCATTACCCTCAATATACTTGTAGCCGACATTATCGACGTTGAAAATACACACGCACTCGCGGTTCTCTAATCTCGCCTTGAAAATCCCATAATACGATAGGTCACCCGACACTTTACTCTTCTATATCTCTCGCTCTCTCTCTCTTTCTCTCTCTTACGTTCGAACGATTATCGCACGGTTCGATGATCTTGAACGGGCTGAGAACCGCGTCCGGCGAATACCACGTATATCCCCCCCTCCCCCCCTCCCGGGAGCAGTTTTACGAATTACTCGCGCTATAACCTCGAAAACGTTTCGAAGCCTCTCCACCATGAAGGAGATGCTCCCTCTCGTCGTCTGGGAGCGCGCAATCGCCGGCCTCCGGACAACCCTGATGGTGTGACCCCGTCGGGAGAGTACGTCTCTCGCCGCTCGTAATCGAAACCCTTTGCCTTGCCGCGAACAACGCACACCAGCAGAGAGTCAGGTAGAATGGGAGGAGTGGCACCGCACCGCTCGTACTGCAAGATCGGTACACGCATCCTTCGATGTTATTTTACTCCATCCCTAGGCATTTCTCGCTCATCCCTATCTCTCTTGTTCTACCAGTAGATGGCGAATCGAACATTTTGCGAATCGCGCTCGCGCGCGCCACTTTATCCTATCTTCGTGTTACCCTGTCCATACACTGATAACACGGAGAGTGCCGATGGAATAGTTGGCACAGCGAGGTTGTGTGCGTTAACGGCACTATCGAAACTCTCGTCATTCTATCACGCCTCGATTAGAAATATCTTGGCTGAGCCATTCACGAAAGTCTCTCGCCACACTTGATGACAGAATAATGGCTCGACATCGTCTCGTGCAATTATAAGTTGAATAGTGCCAACGCTGCACGACGATCAGATGTGTTCTTGACGAGAGCACGCCGTTGTTACATAAACTATATGGCACGAACACAACCCGGATTGGTTCGTTGATCTAAGGTGACCTTGAGCCGGGAATTGCAAGTCCCGTGACCCTTCGCAATCGAACGAAGTACGCGTACATACCATGGCACGATAATATTATAGATAAATTTATCGCTTCTCCAATTGACCAAATTGGTGAACGATGAAGTCTTGATAAGCCTAACGAAAACGCAATTTTTTTTATTTTTCAACGATGTTAATAAAGAAGGTTAAATTAGAACCTTTATTGTTACTACAGCGTCAACAGCATTATGACAAGTCCTTTGCTCGATTCTCTTATACATCCTGGCTCCCCCATTTATGAAAGTATCAAAAATATCCTTTCTAGCACTCGTCCCCCCCAACAGACAACAAAAACAATGCATCGTCTTGGTTGTAAAATCATTAAATGTAATAACTAACTTATCTAAAGGTAGAGCTTTCCCGCTCGCTAAGCAGGTCCATCCGAGTAAGCTTCGGCCACTGTGTGTGTATACCCTTTCTACATGAAGAGAAAAAAAAAATTGAACTAAAGAAAAAACGAAAAAAAAAAAAAATGTCAAAAAGATGTTACTAACGACAATGGTGACAATAATTTTTTGCTTAATTGCTAAATCGACTTCAAGATGTAAAACTAAGTAAAATTTATAAATATGGTACAATCGATAGTAAGCGATATAGCGGTAATAGAGTAATTATAGATACGTATAGATAATAGCATTTTATCGCTCAATCTTATGGCGATGTATTTTTTTTTTTTTTTCAGATTTTTTCGCTTTTTTTTAATAAGTCCTTCCCTTAGTTGTAGAGTTTAAGGATTGAAGTAGATGTCTGTCATCGTTTATGTTCAATTCGATCGAGTTTCGGTTGGTCGAACGATCGTCGCGCGTACGAACCTCCCATCGCAGACTAGCGGCCACCTTGACTAGTTTTCTTTTATAATTTTTTTTTCTTCATTTTTTCATTTTTTTTTTTTTTTTTTTTTTTTTTTTTTTTTTTTTTTTTTTTTTTTTTTTTTTTTTTTTTTTTTTTTTT
>JAPYZC010000372.1:0-36590 GCA_030522665.1 Ichneumoninae sp. A BG-2022a
TATATATATGCACGATATAGGGTAAAGCGGGACAAAATGGGCCAGCGGGGCGAAACGGGATAATGGAGCAAAACGCAATTTCCTAATAACTTTTGGATAATGGTGGTGGTGATAAGTGGGGCAAAACGGGATTGAAAATCCAGATGTATCGTTGGGACAAAATGAGGCATCAAAAAATTATTGGAAAATTGAGTTTTGCTCCACTGTCCCATTTTGCCCCACCCTCCCCTATATACACGATATTACGATTTTTCATTATCGACTGCACGACCGGTTCATGGTATCTTCAACACTTTGACGAACAATTAATTGTTAAGACGATGTAAATGCAGGCTGCAATACAACTTTGTCAAGGCTGCCAAACGTTTTTGTTGAAAATGTTGAAGAGCTGTGAAGAGAGTAGATCACAGTTTTTGTTACCGACTGAGTCAGTTTTTCACGTCACATTAAAAATCGTCATTGCAATGATCGAATTTGCTTTCGTAAACCCTATCTCGTGTACAAATCCATGATCGAACTCAAGCACCAAATAAGGTTTCAGTTCGCACTTGAGTTCGAACAAGAAATCAATCGGCACCTGACAAATGCCTAATTGAACGTTAAATTTTACGATTCCTCCACTCGAAATTAATATTTATCGGCGGCAATAACAGAGGACGAAGAGGAATTTAATCTCGAAATTTTCGCAACTAATGAAAACTCAAGGGAGCTCCGTGGAAGATAAAAACTTATTATTGTTGGCTATCTGAAATCTCGAATTGGTCGTTCGGATAGCGATTATGCAATCTCGCGGTAACGATGATTGGTGTACGGAGAAGTGTAATACCGTTTTCAGGCGAATTTTATCGACCGTTACGGAATTCCTTCATTAGTGGGAAGTCGACTGAGCACTGGGTGGTACCGCCCCCGGGCAGCGATGCCCGAGTGCATATACCCCGACGAAAGCTCGTTCGTGTAATACGAAGGCACACTGAAAGTATGTCATTACGTCCACGCGATGAGGCGTGCCTGCGCCCTAACCGATCTATGATTTTATTTCTTCTTACTTGGAAATACTTTAGAGAATACATTTTTTGTAATTTTTTTTTCTTTTTTTTTCCTGTTAAAAAGAACCAAAAGAGAAGAAGAAAAATAATAAAAAGACCGAGTACAATCTAATGCCCACAATCAGTCGCGAGTAGTGCATGCGCACGCGAGAAACGTTGTACGTTTCTTCCAGCTCTTCATCTTCTGTGTGCAGATCAATGGACATTTTTTTGAACGTACCTATAGAAAAAAAAATTGCATATTTTCGTTGCTGCTATTAATTTTTTTTTATATTTCACGAGTCGTGCGTGCGCAGGCAAGAAAAGTTTAAAAGTTGACGATCGATACAAGATCGATCGTCATCGTAAAAGAGTCTGGACTGCGCCCAGAAAAACAATTTATTTGACGGCCACCGTTTATTTGGTTTAAGTAAAATATTTATTTGATTTAAGTAACTATTTACTTAATTTAAATAAATATTTATTTAAATCAAATAAATATTTTTCTTAAACCAAATAAACGGTGGCCGTCAAATAATTTTTTTTTTCTCAGTCTGAGACATCTGAACGAATAGACAGTTCGTGCTCGAGACATTTACCCGTGATTATAATTAATAATATCCGCCCAAACTAAATGCGCGCGTTATTCATTCGTTCGAACGTAACAATATTTTTAAAAAATCGCGTATTTCCGATGCAGCAATTATTATTATTTTTTAATTATATGTGAACGAGGCTAATAGTCGAAAAGTTGTGGGCACCGGAACTTGCGGAATCGAAAGAGTTCAGACCAGTTGTACTGTTCGTGATTTCACCGTACATAGGATTATTCCAAGATCGACCGCAGGTATATCGAGTAGGCGGGGGCGCACGCGATGATTATATATGTGCAGCATCGTCGAGACACCTACATCCGCGACGGTACAAAATGGAAGTGACCAAGAGAGACACGTGGGCAAACGTGAAATCGTCGTGGCTCGCACAACGTTATGTGGAAAGGGCGGAGGAGGCCGGAACGACGAACTCCTATCCTTAAGGCCACAGCGAAAGTTCCAACAACGAACTGCGACTGTTTTGCTTCAACAGCTCGAGAAACTTTATAAAGTGCGAGAATTTTTTTTTTTCATATCGGATTGATCTCATCGACCTGAAAATTATCAGCAATGTTTTCAATTAAAAAGCCACAAGCTTTAGCAAATTATATTAAATCGTATATAATTATATTGTACTAAACATATACATTGTTATAAGGTAACAATTATAGTAATATTATTATTATATTGTTAACATGTATATTTATAGTATAATCATGGTGTCCATTTTTTCGCCGGAAAAAAATTCCCTGACTTTTCACTCACCAATTAAAAATGTTCCCTTACTAAACTTCTAACGACTTATAATCAAAAAAATTAATAACGCAAATGAAAATTCCTAATTATTATATTAACATTTAATTATATATATTTTTTTAATGTTCCCATTTTTTCTAAGACTTCCTTCTATGTACTTCTTATTTATTTATAAAAGTTTCGGCAACAATTTACTTCTTCCCTGACCAATTTTGAAATTCCCTGACATTTCCCTGATTCCCTGATCGCGGCCCCGATAATAATATTTATATTTTTTGTTCATGCGCCGTGTTACGTACAGCACACAAAAATCAAATTCACTAAACCCCGATAGCTTTTATTCGCGTCATGGGGCTAAACCAGGCAAAAAAAATCGAATAAAAATGATATTGCAAAGAAACTGGCAGCGTTTCGCGCGAGTTTCTCGGAAAAGCTTCGGCAGCGCGACGGAATTGCGTCGTGGTCTAAAAAATAAAAAAGCTTCGTATTACCGGTGGCAAGATCGAATGCAATTCAAAGCAAGCGAGCAGGTTGGTTGGTGCATGCACCCGGTGATAAAACTTGGAGGTCCGCGATAGGTGTGCGAACGGGTTCGTTCAAGGGCCCAGAAAGCAGCAATAGCAGCGCGGCTGCTGTGTTTGCACGTTGCATTCCATAGCGCGGGCTTTCAACACCTCTCTTCCCGTCTCGTGTCGTCGTGCATGTCCTCCTCGTACAGCCGTTCTGGCTCTACGCGCCCCTGTAAAGGCCCGGGAAGATCGATAAACGCAACCAGGAGGCGAAACGCCCGTGTCGCACTCAGCTCGCTGCAGCGCACACACTTTTCCTTTTCCCGCGGCCCTTTTATTTTCTTCCACGATGAAAAGACTCCGGTGAGAAAAATTCTTTTTCTCCGACGTAGGAGGAACAGATGATACTTCTTGGTGGAAGTGGCAAAGCAAGGCACAAACAATGTTGAGAGGAAAAAATCGGCGGGGGGAAAAATGTTGACGTAGGTTTGATAAATTATTCGCAATTGCGATATATCGCCCGACGAAAAACTTTTCTTTTTTTACGTTAAATGTTGTTAAAGAAGCGTGAAAATCGAAATTTTCACAAAACTTCCTCATCCAATCTCATGTTTTGTACAAAGCTTCTATGAAACTTCATCTTCTGTGGTTATTTGGCTTCCTCGTGGAGGAAGTTTGTCGGTAAAGAAAATAATCGCCTTTAGATTTTTCCATTTTTTAAATATTATGCGAAATATCGTTTTGAGAAATTCAGTAGTTTTTAGCCAAATATTTTTTGTATGAAAAACGAAGATTATGAGGATTACATATTATGTTTTTTCAAGTTTTCCGTCGCGCTATATTCGAAAAAGCACAAATTTTCGCAATATTCACTCAATATTTCATACGAAAACTAGCGTTAGAAATAAAATGATGATTTTTCTCTGCGTGAATTCTCTCGAGTTCACGCAGACACGCACACACGCAGCATCCGGACATCCAGAAATATGATTTTCCGACACTTTAGAACATTCTGAACAAGTTGTCATTAAAATCTCGAAAAAAAACATGAAAACGAAGCTTCCTCTATGAACAAGCATTTGAAAATAAATCCTGATTTTCGTCGCGCGATATTTTATAGGGTATGTATTTAATTTGTTTAATTTATTTATTTTGTTTCGTTGATTTTTTTCTATATTTTTGGCGAGTTGAGAATAACACAGTATGACAGGAATTTATTTTTTATATTTTTTAATTATTTTTGAGCTCGAGGTCGGACGTCCGTGAGAAAGAAGGATTTATACGAAATTGCAAAGACGCGATAAATCGCCGCGGAAGGAGGGGTAAGATCGCCACGACAGCGACTTAAGCCGGTAAAATGACGCTCGGTTAATCTCTACAGCCGGGCGGGTCGCCGTTGGGACTAGGGAGTGAAAACGATAAAGCACGAATCCCTTCGGCGTCGACGAACTCCTTTAATTGCAACGCCAACGCCGAGCCGATGGTTTAACGCGGCTACGAGTGCGACGATGCGAAGTTTCGAAGTTTTCATTTCGCGGAAAACTCCTCGAGGTTTTGTACAACCGCCGGGCGTTTCTCGACTTAATCCAATTTCTTTGTTGCCGTCCGTCTCTCACTAAGCGAGGAGGGTGAAAAAAGCTCTCCCAAGTTTCGCGCGCTCAATGGAACGGATGTCGCACTTTGAGGAAAAGGTCCCGGCCGAGCGTTCGCCTCGCGGGTGAAGGAATTAAATGGAAGAAAAAGGAAGAAAAAAGAACAACACAGCATCAAACTAGTATAATAGCTCAATGGGGTGAATACTCGGAAGGCAATTGTAAGCAATTAAGAAAATTAAGTCAATTCACTCCGGTGAAAATGAACACACAACATCTTTTGGCGGATCAGATGGGCTGCCGCATGTGCAAGATAAGTGATAAAATTTTACTGATTATAATTCTTAGAAAAATACCACGAAAACTTATCATCAAGAAAATTGGCGAAAAAAATTATCTCTGCGAGTTAATAGAAACAAATTCTACGTGAATAGATTCGTTAGTTTGAACATCATAAAAAAAAAACATATCGACTTCAAAAGCGGATAGAATTCCTTAAATGCTCCTTATTCCTACTTCCATTTGTAAGATTTCTTTAACTTTTCTTTATTCTCGCTTATATTTGTAAGATTTCTTTAATTGCTCTTTATTCTGGTTTATATTTGTAAGATTTCTTTAAATGTTCTTTATTCTCGCTTATATTTGTAATATTTCTTTAATTGTTCTTTATTCCCGCTTATATTTTTAAGGTTTCTTTATATGCTCTTTATTCTTGCTTATATCTGTCGAGTATAAACGGAAATGGAATTAACAGTAATAACAAAATAAATAAATTAATAAATAAAAGCCGTCTCGTTAGGTCGGTTATTGCAGCGCAATTATTTATCAATCGATAATGCCCCGGTTTGCTCTGCCTCCTACCTGAGTTCAATCGTTTCGTATACTCATAAGCGAGGAGCCATTCACGCGTGGGCAGCGTACGTGCACCAGTTCCGCCCATGCATCGGAAAGCCGCTTCGTTCGGTCGCGCGCTTCTATATGATAAGATACTCGACCGGGGGGGATAAGCAATGCGACTGACACGCAGTTTGTATTGCGAGATAAGTCGGCTTTACCGATCGAGACGTCGAAACGGGGTCAACGACAGCGGCTTTAAATCGAATTTCGCGGATAATTAATACGTACAAATCCAACGATAACTGAATAAAATTTACTTTTATACCTACCTGCTAAACTATCTGATTTATTTGATTCGACGTGTTAGGGCGATTTATTATGGCTATGTTATGTAAATTTTTGTATCAAAAAAAATTAATCAACTTCGTTGAAATAAATAAGGTGTATTTTTCTACCGGCGAGTTAGACTATTTGATTTATTTCATTCAACGAGTTAGAATTATTTATTACGACTACGTTATATAACTTTATGTATGAACGAAAATAAATTAAATTGTTTGATTAAAATAAAATTTATTTTTATAAAGATCTAATAGACTATTGGATTTACTTGATACAATGATTTATTATCATTATTTTATATGCTTTATTTGGTTCCAATAATTATTTTAGTATTTTCATCGAATGAAATTAGTTAAGAAACGGCCTGCCGAACTGTTTGGTGTTTTATATTAAATATATTCAAACGAATATTTGAAAGTAATTTGGATTTTAAAAAATTAAAAATCCTTTCGCCCGTATGCAGCTCCCTTATCGGCGCGTCGAAGGTAACGAAGCACGTTCGAGCGATACTGGGTCTAGTGTGAGCAAACACGAGTCTTCACACTCGAAGAAACATCGCCCGATCGTTCGTACTTAATTGCAAGATCGGGATTGACTCGTCAACTCTCGCGTCCGACAGTCCATATAAACGCGCCCTCGGCCACTTTCCAATTGGATATACCCACTGGGCTCTATGAAATATGGGCTCTCCTTTCTCACTATTGCCCGCTGTACATGTAAATACACTAGCGTCTATTACACCGCATGATTATATCTCCCCACGTGTATTACGCCGCTCGATCGCTATGCACTCGAATAATCATTGCCCCGACTTACGGCACAGTCGTTGACACTTTAACCCTTTAACGGTCATCGGCAAAAGAACAAAAGCTCTACTCTCGAAATTATCAATTTTGTTTTTTCGCAAATAAATTCGTACAATTAAATGACCGATCTATACGACGAAAGATCATCGATATAAAATTTCAAATTAATAAAATTCAACTGAAAATTAGAATCTCGTGGGAAAATTTATTTCTACTGTTCGGAAAGGAGTAAAAAAAATGAGTATGTGTACGAGGAAAATAAGTGGTTCAAGCTTTAGTTCTTTATGTCCAATATGATGGGTGTCCGCAATAATCGGCTTTTTCTTAAGCTGACAACGACGGTTCGCTGTGCTATCAATCCGTAGGTAGTGAGGTTAAATTAAAGATCACCAATTTCAAATTTCAAATTTGACAGAATTTGACTGAAAATTAGCATTTAGTGCAAACATTTATTTTTACTATCCGGTAAAAGATTTTAAAAAAATAAGTATTTTTTAAAAAATAACGAATATATATACGGGGAGAAAAAAGTGGTTCGAGTCTTAGTTCTTAATATTCCATATGATGGGTGTCCGGAATGATTGGCGTTTCCTTAGGGTGACAATGACTGGTCGCTGTGCTATCAATCCTTAGGTAGTGAGGTTATCGTCGCGGTATGCTAATTCATATCTGCGCCGGGTTTCCCGCTCGCGAATACGCTCAAACTGCAAGGTGCGTGCGCGTGCAATTATTGTCGAGTCCGTGTGTGTGAAGCGATCGGTTGGTGCACGTCGGACACGGCTCTGCAGCTCGGGAAGCGGATTGCATGGCTGTATCTGCCTAGTTCCTTACCCCCGCGTTCCTAATAGCGGGTCGCGCGTTGAAAGTCGCGCCGCGCCTATCGCAATAGCAGTAATCGCTTTAAAACGAAACGCCAACACGCTCCTACGGGAAGTCGATACACCCGATCGACCTTAATAGCATACGCGTGGGATCCGCTCGAATGCTGGAAACATTCCACCTGTTTTTGGTTCAGCCCAACGCGACTCGGACACCTCGCTCGTTGCTGGTCAATCGTATTTTTGGAATTAGTAGTAGTAGTAGTAGCGAATTTATTGACAGTGCATAACATGGAACAGTTTTTAGCCATTTGGAATTATTATTGTTGGAATTATTATTGTTGGAATTATTATTGTTGGAATTATTATTGTTGGAATTATTATTGTTGGAATTATTATTGTTGGAATTATTATTATTGGAATTATTATTATTGAAATTATTATTATTGGGATTATTATTTCACAAATTTGATTTTTTTCTATTCGTCTTTCGATAGTTGAAAATGTCTGATTCAAAAGAAAATCTAAAAATCGTCGGAAAATAACGAAGTGAAGCTCGATGGCATGTAGTGACTTCACCGAAAATTGACGTTGGATTATCGACGAGAGCTCGCACTCCGCCCCCGAAATCTCCTTCGTGTCTTTGTGCTTGCACTGCCGGCTCCGGTCGATTCCCGATCGCCGAGCCGTGGATCGTCGAGATTAAATTTCTATTCAATAGGGCAGCGGTGGAGGACGAGGCGCGAGGGTGGCGGCTCTCCTTCCGGCGATTTCGCGCTACGGATAGGGCGGAACGATAGTGTCGCGACCGAGAGAGCCGCGGCTTGACTCTGTGGACGAGCCACGGAGTCGAGTATCGATCTATCCGAAGATTCTTTTATTTCTTTTTTTTTTAGTCCCTCGAGAAGAGCCGGATATACTCTTTGCGAGGGTCCTTCGCTCTCGCAACGACGACAACTACGACAACAATAAGGCGTTGTTTGCAATGGGTTATCGATCGCTTCCGTGCTCTCCCTGTGTGCACAAGGTGGTAGACCGCGAGAGCCCGACGAAGGCACGAGAAAGCTTCGTGACTTCGCGTTGCCTGCACATTGTAGCCGTTCCCTCGCGCACTTCGGCCTGTTCGGTAAAATTGACCGGTTTTCTGCAAGTGTCACGAAAACCTCGATAATCTAAAGGTAACAATGCTGGGAATTTTAAGAGTACACCGAAAAAAAATTTTGGTAATATCGAACTAAGCTGCGGTTGCGGGTGGCGAAAGAAATATTTGTTCGATTGAACAAAATGTTTGGTAAATCCAAGTAACTATTTGTTGGAGTAACTAAATATTCGGTTAATCAACTAAACATTTCTTTCAATCGACCAAATATTTCTTTCGCCCCCCGCAACTGCAGCTTAGTTTGATATTGCCAAACCTTTTTTTCGGTGTATCCACAGATTCCAGCAGTTATTATTATTAATTGGTCAAGAACACATTTTTTGTATAAATAATTGAAATACGTCGATTAATTACGAAGAGATAATTTTTTTTTATTACGGAAGAAAATAACAAGGGACTCGAAATGTACCAGTTTCAGGACGGGATTTTACGGCGCGTCGCTAGGGGAGAGCAGAACAAAATGGCATAGCGGGGCAAAACGGGATAATGAGACAAAACGTAATTTTCCAAAAACTTTTGAATGGTGGCGATAGTGATAGGTGGGGCAAAACGGGTTTGAAAATCCGGATGTATCGTTGGGACAAACTGGGGCATCCAAAAATAATTGGAAAATTGATTTTTGCCGTCACTGTTCCGTTTTGCCCCGCTTCGCCATTTTGCCCCGGCCTCCCCTATATTCGGACATTGTATGGTTCAATGTTTCGGACAACATTTGAAGATTGTTTGACTTCGAGAATTCTGATGTACGAACTCAACTAGTTCATGTTAACTAAAAAAATTCATTCGCCGTTTATCAATTAAAGCAATGAAAAAAATAAAAAATTAAGAATCCTTGCGATTCACGGTCGTATTTCTATACAACAATTTTTCAAATAAAAAACCGCGCAACCATTGGATCTTGTGGCGCATCGGCCCTTCAAGTTGTTGCGTAGATTGCTTATACGGCAGAAAAACAAAACAAAAAAATTGGGTATGGGGGAAAACCTAACGAGACGTAAATATAGAAGGCCTTGCTCGCCAGCTGTGAAAACTATCGGGGTTCGGATGATTCGACTCGACGTGCCCCATATTTCGAAGCGACATAGGTAGCTTCCACGGCGGCACGGGACGATCGTAATACAAGATCGCCCTCGCTGTTGCAGCGCATTAATTATCTCGTATTCTTTCGTCGCTCGGCAGCACGTGCTCTCCGAGCCAGAAATTACTCGAGAAAACGCGCCGTTATATATATGCTTAAACTTCGAAAAAAAGAAAATAAAAAAAGTTCATTTAATTTAAAAAAAACCCTCACTTTGAAGAGTCCAAAAAACGTTGCTCCTTATGGTTTTTTTTTAAAGCTACAGTTTTTTTGTTTTTTTCGGAAGGATGACAAAATGTGTCCCAGTTCAGAGTTCCGAGGGTGCGACAATGCAGTGTGACTCGCCGAGCTTCCGTGCATTCGAGATAAATGCTTAACGCCTTCGCCCCCTCGACTTGTGCTCTATGGAACATACGTACGAGGATTACCGGGGTGTTGGGACGCGTGAGAGCGAAAGAAAAGAGCTGAGGCACGTGTTCGTCAGAGGCGAGTGAAGCAATCCTTTGATAGTCGGACAGGGTGCAGCTGCAAAGACGTGACAGTGTTTATATTGGGTGTAACGTTGGGACATTGTTTTCGAACAATTAAACGTTTTTATGCTATATCATTTCTACGAATATATAAAATTGGACCATGGAGAAGAATTAATTAACCTCGCGGTCTTACACATTTGCGTTGGGGCAAAACGGACCGGTCTTTTTCCTTGGAGATAAGACTTTTTTTGTACTGTGAAAAATTGGTAAAAATCGTCAGGCTTTCCCGTCATCTTCTAACGAAGAACCGACGAAATTTCGTAGCCATTGTGCCAAGTGGCAAAGTCCAGCCTGGATTCCCAGATTTTAGAGGCGCACGAATGGCTTACAGATATACTCGGAATTTAATTTTCCGGATTCGTAAATAGCAGACACTTTGGCGAAACCGGAAGTCTTTGAAAATATTTACGCAATAGTTAAACCCTATAGATAAATATTTATTTTATCACAAGATCGGCAGCTATCAAATTAACATAATAACCGAAACATAATTATAACTATAAACATAATAATTTTATTATACTAATAAAAATCAAATTAAATCAAGATTAAATTAAATTTCTATCAAAGTCGCTTTTTATTGTCTGTATATAAAATCTATGATATTTGTATAGATATTACAGATTTTATATGCAGCCCATAAAAGCGACTTTGTTGAATCAATAAATTTGTTGACAAATATAATTGGCATAAAAAAAATAATTGGTACTAAAAATATAACTGGTCCCGATTAGTGGCCAAAAAGGGTAAAAATACCACAGCCAATTTCACAAGGCTAAAGGGATAGAAGAACGAGGATCGGGATTGGTCGGAGTACGAGATCAGTTTCCAGATAAACGTGAAGCTTTTCGACCAACAGCTGCGTTGCGGTAGTCCGGTACTTAACGGCGCAAGCTTTGAAGCTCTCCGCCTCACTCGCCGGAAGTAATAAAGCCCTTTGACCCGTTCCTACGACTCTAAATAGACTCTACGAGACAGAGAAGCCTAAGAAGCGCATCGTTCGAAGAAAAATAAAGCGAGTGTTTCTTCGTCGACAAAAAAAAACAGAAGATATGTCTCTAGAACAATCGTCTTAGTGTACTTATACGCCACAATCTACGATCGATCAATAAGAATGTTTCTAGTATTGCAAAGATTATCTTCTAATATCTCGAAGATGCGACTTCGCCGAAGGTCTCTTGGATATCTCACTACTGCACATCAATGGAAAAGATAAACATTTTTTTTAAGAAATGAATTTACAAATTTTACGAACCCGGGGCAAAACGGTCTATCGTCCGAAAAGTGAAATTTTCACACCGGAAGAGACGTATCTTCGGTATGACGTCACTCCCAATTTTTCGCGGGATGAAAAAAAACGTCTCCCACCTAGAAAAATAATTTTATTTGACGGCCACTGTTTGTTTGGTTTAAGTAAAATATTTATTTGATTTAAATAAATATTTATTTAAGTTAAGTAAAATAGTTACTTAAATGAAATAAATATTTATTTAAATCAAATGAACATTTTACTTAAACCAAATAAACGGTGGTCGTCAAATAAACTATTTTTCTGAGTGCGTCCCGACTCCTGCGAAAATATTGTATATTTTGCCAATACTACCTTAGACAGGTAGCATATATTTCTCGACTAAATAAATTTAAAAATATTGAACAATATTATTATTATTATTATTAATACAAGATTAATAATAATTGTTGTTATTATTATTATTATTATTATTATTATTATTATTATTATTATTATTAGAAGTCACTTTTGGGCCGCGCTCCCCTATACTTCGCAGTGCATCCCGGAGGGGGGAGTCGAACGAGAAGCGTGCCATCAGTCGTTGCCCGACAACGCCCGGTACGACTTAAGACGCAGCACGATTGCACGCTCCTCCACTCTCCGGTTCCCGCGGTGAAACCACTTTGGGACTTATTTTTGTTGTACACATTTTTTTTTTTCTGTCTGGTGCCGACGATGCCGAGACGCGCGCGCGAGAGTGGCAAAGGGGTGTGTTCCATCCACGGACGAGACATCGTCGTCGGATGCAAGTGAGCACACCCACGCGCGTCTCACTCGTTCCCAATGCGTGCGAGAGTATTGTTGGTACGTATATAGCGCACACATCCGTGCGTACACACCTCGTCGCTAGACGGCGCGCGACCACTCTAGGCTTCCCTCGGATGTTCATCCTCGAGAGCGCCGAGACTCTTCGCCGCTTCCACCACCTGAACACCACGGTCTGTTCTATTTATAGACTACGCGTGATTATTTCGGAAGTCCGCCCGTCGAACGCGGTGGCACAAACGCGCGACGATGGGACACGGAAAAAAAGGACGAGGCTTAAAGAGGGCAAAGTTTAAAGAGGAGGCGCTAGGCGAGATGTGCTCTGCATGCGTCGAGGGAGAAAATAAAAACAAAAAAAAAATTGGAAATTGTGATTGAAAAAATATTGGAAACTTAACGGTTCGAGACAGCGCCGATCGAGTAGATTTGTCCGACTTGGCGGCGGGCACGCCGACTGGAAGTCACGCGTGGCCACCACGCGCTGGAATCCTCTCGTAGTTGCGTCACGAACCAAACGGGATTCGCCACCGATGCGCTATAACTACTACTGCTCGTTCTACTTTTTTTTCGGTAGACGTGTACATCGCCGAAGGTATTACGCGAGAATGTGCTCGGAATAACGACGCAACAACCGGCGGTTGCTTTTTTATGTGCGATAATCATTGGTACTGTATAAGAATGCGTTTGTAGCGATGACCATACACTGATAAATAAAGTACAGTTCAATCAACTAAGATTCGGGCAGGGACGTTCAAAAAAATATTTTGTTGATCCAACAAAATATTTGAATGTCCCAAAAATATTTTGGTTAAATCACCCGACAAATTGTTGAACTAACTAATTTTTTAGCTGTATCAACAAAATCTTTAGTTGAACGTCCCTGCCCGAATCTCAGTTCATTCAACGGTATTTTTTTATCAGTGTAGTGAATTATTGTTTTTTGCCGTCTACTGACTGAAGATAATCTATTTGTCTATTTGTCTCCGTAAGGCAAAGGTACTAATGCTCGGATGGTTAAGAGCATTCCCGGATTCCAGCAGTTATTAACTTGTCAAGAACAAATTTGTTGTGACACCAATTTCAAGCTGATAGTTTCTAGATTCAAAAACACATCGATTAATTACAAAAAGATAAATATGCTTTTAATTGCGGAAGAAAACAACAAAAGAGTGCAAATGTGCTTTTTCGGCGCGTCCCAATATTCGGACACTGTATGTCCCAGTGTTTCGAACAATCATAGATTTCGAGAATTCCGATTTACCAACTCAACTAGTTCATATTAACTAAAAGAATTTCTTTGCTATTTTATCAATTAAATCAATGAAAAAGTTACGTTCACGCGAAACAATACTGAAGGTAAGCTACGTAGGAAGCTGGCAAACCTTACTTCGTCGAACTGTCCGATTATTGGGTCGCGTGTGTAGTAACGCTTGTACCAATTTACGGACACTATATCGTCTGTCCTTCAATGAAATGCAATAGAAAATTATTTAGACTTAAACTTTCTATAATGTTTTTCTGTGCACTAAATAATATTTGTAGATACGATTGCAAGTCTTAAATTGGATTTCTAATACTTAAATTCGGGATAAATCAAATCCACATAGGAGTATCCGACGACTGGGACGTGTTCTGGCATCGATACTGTTACTTATAATGTTACCATTGCGCGTCTACTTATTCGGTTGTCATCGAACACAATTCTAGTGAAATATTTTTCACAAGCGGTTTAGTTATCGGAAAGAAATTACAATAAGAGAATCCTATATTATTTCCGACATACTCGGTTGAAAGTTCATAATTTGCCCGTTAGATAAATAAACATCCAGTAAACTTGTCTAGTACGATTGTTTTTTAAACGATTCTTTACTTTCTTTTTTCTTCGCGATTGCTCGAAGCGATTAAATGACGCCCGGCTCGTCAAGATACAGATACGATGAGCTCCGGCCGGCCGAGACGCTATCTAACGCGTCGCACGCGACGATCGAGCTTCTGCCACTGCAGATTTCCGTTAGCGTAGCGATAATAAAGCGGGCGGTACGTGCGTGCCAGATTTGACTGACAGACCGACGATTGCGAGACGCTCCGCACCGGCAACATTGTTGTTTTTTGTTTCCCATACGCCGACGACGAGCTGGAACGGGGGACGGCAAACGTGACGTCGACCGCAACGAATTTTGCAGAAATTCGATTCGACGCAGTGACGGGTAAAGAAACAAGAAGGGCTCGTGTATGCGGTACATCGTTGCAACGTGTACGCCGGCCACGTGGCAGATCGTAAAAAAAATAAAAAATAAAAAAAAATAACTAAGTGCGTCAAAATCTTTTAGATTTATATCTATATAAAGTTAATTTTACTAAATAAAAAATAAAAAATAAAACTTTCGTTCGGAATTAAGTTCCGAAATTTAAGAGCGTTGAACATTTTTCAGATTTACATTTATATTTAAAAACATGTCGAACGTAATTTTTTCTTCGACCGTTGAGTCATCATTCTCCGATGGATACATTTTCCGGAAATATTTATGCAAAATCCGGGGGCGTGTGGTAGATTTCTCGGGGACGATTTCGAGCTAAGAAATGAAAAAAAGGATCCGCTCGCGAAACCGTAGATTTCGCCGAAACTCTTTACCGGGAAACGAAAAATAAACAGTCCGCCTCGAGCGAGCAGCAATACCCACGTACATACATATATTTATCCAGAAAGCGTTGTGTATCGCCTGCGAGTTATAACGCCCATACATCAAACGTCCTGTGGCCTCGAAACTAAAGCCCTGTGAATCATTGCACGGTTTATCGATTTATCGGTTACGTCATACACAGCGTGTAAACGAATATTTTGAGAAATAGAGAAAAACAAAATTGGAAGAAAAACTCCCAGTGACATATTGTCGCAGCGAGTCGACGAGCCCGTTGCTACCTTCGCGCAACGAGACCCGACGAAATGCACATCCGACCGGAAATGGATGTCAAACGATCTATCGCAGCAGCACAATTTTTGCCTCCCAGTCTTCGACTAACGCGCCTATCGCGATCACATAAATCGAAATCAACGAACCATCGCGAAGCGACTCTCTATCTTTCTTTCTCGCGTTCGCGATGTGATGGACTTTATTATTGTGACGTTACCTTCCCGGTACGTTTTACTGCGGATGCTTCGAGCCTTGTCTACTTCCTCGTACCAACGCTGCGGAATCATCAGCGATCGAACGACGCCATTCTACTTTTTAAAACGAATTATAACCGTGTGAATAATTTTTTTTAATCATAATATATCTTTCGAGACGAACCTTAATTTAATTTAATAATCTTAATTCAATATCTTGCGGGGCGCCTTGGGCCAAAAATCTGGCGCAAGAGTATCAAAATAATCGTTCATGACAATCGAATGTCAACCTAAAAAAAAGTGTCACGAAAAAGAAACGAACATATTTTCACGAAGTTTCAAAATTTGAAAGTCCCAACGTGTTAACCTGCGACCGGTGTTTTGGATTTTTCTACGTATTGTTCGTTATATTCGCATATAATAATAATTTGCAGTCTGCCTCTTCGCAGTTATAAATGTCATAATAGATTTCTTGTTTTTTTAAATATAAAAACGTCGACGATTCAATTGAAATAGTCGATATTATTGCAGAGTGGGGTTATATTGGGGCCAGGATGAAAATTGGTTGAATAAAAAGTAACGAGTGGACCGTACGAAAAGCCGAAGCGGCTCTGCCCGTGTGCACAGGCATGCCGCCCGTGTGGCCGCCCCGCCGCGAAGATCGGCGCACGATAAGAGAGATAAAAATAATATTTAACAGGTATTGCCAGTACTCACGTATTCCGATGGATTATCCCGGCGTGTTAACTTCGAAGAATCCCGGCGTCACACTTGTCACTCGTTTGAAACTAATGTATTCACGCACTTGTCAATTATTAACGATTGATAGTCGAAGAGGAGTTGTGACAATCGCACGCGCACGTTCCCGACCGCACTCGTGTTACCGCGATCGTGTCTGTCGAGTGCTATGGGGAGATATGTGTTCGAAAGGGCTCGGGCCGCCATGCACTGACTGCTCGTCGTGTCTGGCCTTCTCGGGACTCGCGCGCATGCCTTCATCGAACGCCCGCTTCTCCCCGTGCAAGCCGCGACGGGCATAGACTCGTCTCTCGTTCGCTCCGACAACTTTTCTCAATCACTTTCGCGCCACCGACGCGACACCTTTGTTTCGACGAAGGAAGCGTATGGTTCGCGATGCCGATTACAAAGGGACCTGCGATGATACCCGAGGGACGCGCCACCTTTGATTCAACGGACGAAGTACACGTTACGCGATGCCGATAATAACGAGATATGCGATGATGCTCGTCACACGCGACGCGACGAAAATACTAGAACGAAATTACTGACTATCGACAATAGGAATCCCGTCCAGGGCTAACACTGATAAATGTTGTTTACTGAATGTTTGGAATAACACAGTCAAGCTTTGCGCATATATATTATATGTATGTATACTCTGAAAACACCGTATATACCGAGGAAAACATCGAAATCATTTTTTTTTCTTTTTGTACCATGTTCGTGTCAATAGTCAAATTTTAGTCGTAATTAAATAGCCGATTGAGAATTAGAGTTGACCGTCCCGTGCGAACGGAGTCATGCCGGTCTGAAAACAGTAAAGATAGTCTGCAGCTGCGAATTACGCACTTTTCAATGTAAAAAAGGTTTTTTTTATCTTGTTTCACGGCTGTGAGATTGGATAAATTTGCTACAATGTCATTACCAATTTTTCCGATTCTTACCAATTTTTTTGCGAGAAGGAACATTCTTAATCGCTCGGGGTCAATTTTTTGATCGCGTGCCCGTTTCCGTCCGAGCGACCCACCAGACAGGCACAGACAGGCACAGACAGGCACAGACTCGTCTCGCGCGTCCCGCGTTCACGGCGAAGCTTCTAGAACTTTCTACGCGCTACCGCGCGACATCTTTGTTTCAACGGACGAAGTACATGTTACACGATAGCGATAACATCGAGACCTGCGATGATACTCGAGGCACGAGCTGCGACGCAAATACCCGCACGAAATTACTGACGTCCGATAAATATGAATCCCGGTCGGGACTGACCCTCATAAATGTTATTTACTGTCTGTTTGAAATAATACCGTCAAGCTATGCAGTACGCACGTACATATGTATGAATATTCCGAAAAGTTGTACCAAAAAAATATCGAAACCATTTTTTGTCTTTTCCTGACATGTTTGCTTCAAGATAATTGTCGTACTTTACTCGCGATTAAATAATCCGTTAATGTCGTATGGGGTCATTCTAATTAAAACGCTGATATCGTATAGGGTCTTTCTGACCATAAAATCTTTGAATACGATATCGCGCGGCTATGACTTGAAGTCCGTTTTGCAATAACTTAAATAATCAAATTAATACGAGAATTAACCGTTTGCGTGCTTACGCGGTAGCTGCGGCATTCAGGCAGTTTTTCAACAAAACAAGACAAAAATTCTTCCTCAAAATCCAATTGCGCGGCTTTGAAGTTGCATAAATATATTACAAGAAACGTCTCACCATTTTTTCCAAAGGGGTAGATCGATAATCGCTTGGGATTGATTCGAATTGCCGGTGTAAGATTCGCCGCGTCCTTCTACACTCGAGGAGTTAATGAGCAGGATATTTCAAGCCACCGGTACACTCCTAACCGCCACCGCCACCAATAGGACCAATAGGAGCTTCCGACCAATAGGAGCTTCCGAGGTGGCAAAAAAACATCTGGTACGAAAAAGTGACCTAAATGGATTACATACCTACGTCCAAAAATTAACTTTTTGTATGAGTGAAAAGTTTCGGATAACGTACAAACGGACATATTGAATCCATTGGGATCACGTTTTGATACCTAATTATTTGTTACCTGGGTTCGACTTCTTCTTCCAGCAATTTCATCGGGTGACCAATAAGAGTGTTTCAGGAAACAGTTAACATAGAACGGCATCGTAGCGCGCTGCGCGATGCGCGATGCGCGATGCGATGCGCGTTGCCCGCTAAAGAGAAGGGGACCGACGCCACTCAGTCTTCTCAGTGTCATGGCTGCTGAACGATGTGTTCAGAGCGTCGTTTTTGCGTGTTATTGATCGATCAGTCGATCGCCAATCCGCCCGTCGAACAGATTCTCCGGAGGATAACTTTAACTTCATAGTGAAGCAAACATCGAAGAGTCCCTTTTCCGGTATGTGTTATTATTTCTATGAATGTTCTAGAAGATTCGTCGTTTGTTGTTTCGTCACTTCGCCACTTCACCGACGTCCGGTCGAACTATATTAGCTCTAAATATTTCAACTGTTATTCATATTTTGTCCGAAAAACTTCGATGGCGGTTATCATATGACTGGGATGTCGATATTTTTCGCGTCCGGAAGTAGACAGTCCAAGAACAGATTGTCAGCACTTCGTAAATTAGTTGTTTTTCACGCAACGACACTCGGCACCGTGCTTGTCGCCGGTTCGGGTACTTCGTTCGACGAATATTTACTGTATGATTTTTTTAACGGAAAGGTCAGTCTTCACAACTACCGTGAGGTGTGGAGCGATCGTCGATCGAGCGATGAGATAAAGATTCGATGAGTAATTAAAAAAAATGTCCATCTGGCAAAGTTGATGTGAAGAACAAAACAACGGGGTCGCGTCCGCCATTTTGTGGTTCTCTTTGTCGAGCGACGCACTCGCCAACGGTTTTTTTAAAGACAGAGAAGCATGACGAGAACAAGGAAGAAACACAGAGACACCGAGATCATCCACGTGAGAATCTTGATACATTTTTCCGCTATCTTCGCATACTGTGCGTGAATGATGTATTTTATTTGTACTTGAATAATAACAAATTGAAGAACTTAGAGTCTCCAAGTTAATACCTGCTGTTATTGCAGCTGATGCGATAAACCATTTGTCTGTACAAAACAGAAAATCCACAGAAATGTTGAGAAATAAAACAAATGTATTTCTATATTGAAAATAATTTAAGAAAATTTTCGATCAGAAGTAATCAAATATTCAATAATTGGTTGTTTCGTGGGCTCTGATATGTTCAACGAAATGAAATTCGCGACCGCTCTTGGCAAAGTTCAGCTATCATTTTTTTCGGATAAGTGCATTCGTACTGAAAAGAGATCGACTCAAGCTTTGTGTATTTTAAGTCTAATGGCTCATGGTGTTTTTATCCTGTCGGCCGTAAATACCAGAGTAGAACGGACGGTACACACACATACGCGCGCGCACGCACGCGCGCGCTTACACACACGCACATTTTTATGATATTTTTTACTTTCTCAGAGGAAGCGTTTTTATTTTTATTTTTATTTTCATCCCAGAGCATTAATCTATATCTCCAGACAGTTCTATAATTTTTCAGTTCCATACCATTAAAAAAATGTTGGCTTTTATTATCACGGATTTTTTCATGGTTAGACTGGGTTACCGTGTCGGTGGATTGTATGTGTGAAACATATTTTTTTTGTACAATGATTTTCTCGCCCGTCTTCGTGCCTCCAATACTTCGGCTTCCGGTATGATCATTCCCATAAAAGTTGCAGAGTAATTGCCAATTCCCGGATCATCGAAGACGACCCTGTTGTCGACGATCCAGCGGCTGTAACGGATCTCCGACAAAACTCGAAAGCCTGTATTCGTCGCCAATCTTTGACTGCAACCGGAGGTAAAAGATCCAACTATTGCCGGAAGCTTGAGACTCGCGGTCATTTGAACGCAAGCCTCTAGAAGCGCCCCTCCCAGACCCCTTCTCTGATAGCTCGGATGAACGCAAACAATGTAGATGCGAAATAACGTTTCGCTGTTCAGCGCGTTGTAGGGATCGGCTTCCTTCACCAATGTGCTTTTCAGATGCATCAGCTTCTCCAGAGTTTTGCCGTTAAAAATCTTCAACAAGTTTGAGCGACATTTCTTTTTTTATTTGAAATGTGACATTTTGTTTGCAATGTAACATTTTGTTTGAAATGTGACATTCTGTTTGAAATGTGACATTTTGTTTGAAATGTGACATTTTATTTGAAATGTGCCATGTTGTTTCAAAACTGACATTTTGTTTGAGATTTGATATTTTGTTTGAAATTTGACATTATGTTTGACATTCGACATTTTATTTTTTGTTGAACATTTGAATTTGTTATTGCGATTTTGTTTGCAATTTGAAATTGGATTTGAAATTTCAAATTGGATTTGAAATTTTTTATTTGAATATTTTTGTTAAAATTAAAAAACTTGTTTAAAATTGTTAACCTGTACACGCGAATAAGTGTTGGTCCTGTCCAGGGCACTGTTCACTCGGGCGATCGCTGTGCCGATTACTCGACCACTGATCGAGCTCGTCGCCACTATACTTGTCGAATCCTTCATCCATATTCTAACTAGATCCAAATATGATTTCACAGATTCCACGTCATCGAGAAGAAACGACGCTTTGCACATGGGCTCTTCCCTGAAGAAATGGTGCTGTGAAGTGAAATCAACGAAGTCATGAAACATACGCGGTAATTAACTTCTTTCTGTACCTTCAATAGACGGAGAACATCATTGTAATGAATTTCTTTGAGATCGATTATTTTCGCAAAAGGCGGAGCGTCCCACTGAAGTGGCGCCTCGATCCTGCTGTGTATCGCCATCGCGACCTCGTCCTTTTCAGGCTCTGCAGCTTCCATGCTTATTCCATTCACGGAGCAACAAAAAAGCCTTTTTTACTAACTGAAAGTTTATAGATTTTTTTTTAGAAGAAACAAAAAAATACAAATGGAAGCGCAAATTCATAGGGTTTTCCGATAGATTGTATTTTTGCGATCGACTTCATCGAACTTTTATGAACATATTCAGAGTGTATAGTAGAGTTATAGTCTTCTGTCTTATCAACCTGTAAATCGCAAAACGATTTTGCTGCTTTTACATTTGTAATGAGAGGGCGAGTGAGTTCCGTCGTAAAATACGCGACCGATGACGCGAAGACCAGAAAATCATCGATAAATTCGTGCGATTTTCATAACTCGACACTCGCAGTACAGCCGATAAGCTTTGATGCTACGATCGTTTGGGAGAGAACGGTTACCGGTTACAGAATTGGTGATCTGCATTCCAATCGAACAAACACAGCTCTCGAACTGATAAACGTAATTAAAGATGACCGAGAAGATAGTCATTTCTTTGCCGCGTTTCATTGAACATAACAAATAACTTTGGGTTGGATCGAATAACATGTGCAAAAATTATTTTTTGTTCTATCATCACGATTTACATATAGGCGTCTTAACGCATAACTCTTTCTCTCTTCAGTCAATTTTTTTCCAAGCGGAGCCAACATCGACGACAACATTATCGTCAAGCGATTCAACGTCGTTGAAAAATTATCGGCAATTTTTAACAACGATTGTGAGGGAGGGCAACAGTCTGTGCGCACTTCGTGAAGGAACAGGCAAGCTCGTCGGGGCTGCAATTGGATCGATTGTTCTCAGAACGAACGAAAATGATATAATTAGCGAGGAAGATGCTCCTTCCATAGTATTGACTATGAAGAAACGGATTTTTGCCGAAATCGAAGTGAAAAACATACTTGACGGCGTGGAGAAGTACTTAACGATTTATGCAATATTCGTCGATCCCGAGCACCGAGGACAGGGTGTCGGGACCGCACTGCTTCGCTCTTGCGTTGCAAAAACGAAATTTCTGAACATACCTATTTGCCTCGGGGCATTCAGTTCTGACGCGAGTCAGAGAATCGGTGGGTTTCGTTCATAATACGAATGGGGAGCGACCCAGTGATCTATCGATCGTTTACAAACATTTCGAAGCGTTTAACAAACATTTCTCGTAAAAAAAATGTCCACAATTTTTTATCTTGTCAATTGCACAATTTCTTTTTGTTGCATTTGCATTTGTTCAACAAAGAAATTGTGTAACTAAAAAAAAAAGTTTGTGAACGAGAACTATTAGTTAAATGTACAAATTGTTTGTACCGTGTTAAAACGGTCGTTTTAAGGCTGCAGAAAGTATAACGTAAATCGTGTCCACAGGTAATCGATTGGGATTCGAGAAACTGGCAGAAATACCCTATGAAACCTATACCGCGGAAAGCCAGGACAAACCATTCGCAGGCGTCGGACCCGGAAATTATTCCTTGGCTTGCATGGCTGTGCGCATAATTACGGAGACGGAAATGATTTTGCCAACTCATAATTCACCAACGCCCACGAACGCCTCAAAGAAATCGAGAAAGCGTTGAATGAATTCAGTCACGAACTGAACAATTATGGGGTGAGTAGCTCGATGAACAATTTTTGTTTCATATCTTACACATTAGTTTTTATGAATTTATGATTTAGCTCATTGAGGAGGCATTGAATTTGTTATGCTACTTCTTTTATTATTTATTTTCTTGCCTGTATAGGGCTTGCTTCGAACTACAATAGAACTTCGATTATCCCAACCATGTCTCCGTTTATCCGAACGCTCGGTACTCCGAAAGTTAGGGCGAAACATTGTAGCCGCGTCCGTATTGAAGCGCGTTGAAGCACACTTTTCCTCATCCAGCGTCAATCCGCTCGCACATTGGTTTTCACGAGCCGTTTCACCTAACCCCGCAGAGACGGACAACGCGCATCAAAGACTAGTTGCGATACAAAATCGTTTGAATTGGCTTATATATGTAGTTCACACCGAAGCGGCTTCGAGGTTTTGCTGCTCAAAAGCGCGTAGGTCGATTTCAACAATTAAAAAAAATTAACGACTTTATTTCACAGAACCCTTGAACCCTTTACTTATATATTTGTTATAACGCCGTACAAAAGTGTGCGTTTCGATTATCCGAACTGACCCGGTTCCGACGGGTCCGGATAATTGTGGTTGTACTGTACATGTTTGAATTACAACTCGTCTCTGGCACGATGAGCATCGTCGTTGAATTTAACGTTCGCACGATGTGGAATATTCGCCCAGAAGTTCACTCTCTCTGGCAATAGATTATCATTCATGTGCAGATCCCTTGCGCCACCTATGTGAAGATACTCGAGCTTCGGGGTTCTCACCGGTTTCCACTTGATCGGTATTTTCGGAGTTTTTTCTGGTGTCGGATTTCTGATTAAGTTACATCAATTAATCGTCAATAGATTGTCGACATCATTATAGTTCGATCCTTGATTATGAATATCGAACATACCCCGATTTGGCAAAATTCACCCAAAGCTCGATCAACACATCAGCAACCTTGAGATCCTCTTCGCTGAGCTTGTTAGGGAAGAATTGCCATAGCTTGCCTATGGGAAATAAGTACTGGAGCTCGTCCGAGTGAGAAACCCCGTAGTCCTTCTCGGCATCACCGAATACGGCGCTGAACGAGGTACTTCCTCTGTACGCGAAATAGTAATAATAAACTGGCGAACTTAGTGTCTCGAGGTGATCCCTGACGGTATTGTCAGTTCCGATATAAAACCACGCATCTGTATACATCTGCAAAAAGACAATTATTTAAAAGAATATTATGGAAAAAAATTATAAAATGAAAAGGTGGCTCATCAGGCCCTTGAATGATTTTTGAGTGTTACGTCAATAATCTTCCATCGCGTAGACTCGTCGATCTTTTTATCACCGAGATAAAATTCGCGAATGCTCTTCGTCACATTGTGTTTGAATTCTTCGGGACACGTGTGCTCATAAAGCAAAGTAATCGGTGCCAGCTCCATGAACTTTTCCTCCAGTATCTTAACGTAATCTTTATCCTTCCTTCCGAAGATGCCTGAATGGATTAGAGAGATTAAGGAGAATTTCAAAGATACAAGATCGTGAAAGGCGAAGCCGATTATTCACTAACCGGAGACTTTTATTGCACCGTCGTGCGAAGTTACGCCCGTCATCAGTGGCACATCGGTAACCTTGCCGGACTTCAAGGTCTTAGCTGGATTTTCCTTGAGAAAAGCGCCGGGGTGATCAGGCTCGATGACCGGTCTGAATGGTATCACAGGACATATGCCGAATACCTGATTCCCATTTATTCGATACACATGAAAATTTAAGTTATTTTATTTATGAGATGCTTGGACCCGTCGTGAGCTGAATTCTGTCGAGTGGGAAAAAAAGGTCAATCACCTGGAACGCATAATCAGTGGCGATAATATCAACGGCATTCTTTTTTTTCAAGCAGTCCACGAGCGCCGAAGATTTGTCGGTAGGACAATCTAGAAGTTTTCCGAGTTTTTTCGCATTGCGCTTCGCGACTCCTGGTCCCGCCAATGCCCACGGGCAAATTGCCGTGCCACTCTGAGCGATTCCCCGATGGAAAAGACCTGGTCGATAAATCGCACATATATTTCATCCCTATACGATTAAAAAAAGGTTCGTACCTTTTATCGTGACAGTTAGTAACTTTTGTCCTCAATTTTTGTTGGTGTTAATTTTACAATTTCTTTAAAGTTGAAGATTCAGTCCGTTGACTAAAAAAATGTGTAAAATTAACACGAATATGGAAAAATTGTGGGCCATTTGCAAACGATAATGTTTGTTAAATGCACAAATCTTTTTTACTGTGTTTAATCCGTGTCGATAGTTCGAAAGTCATGATAAGAAAAATAAGTTACCTTTGGAGAGAGGACTAATCATGTGATAGTGGACGCTTGCTCCACCAGCACTTTGGCCGAAAATAGTAACTCTATTCGGATCCCCGTTAAAGTTAGCGATATTTTCGTGAACCCATCTGATCGCTTGAGACTGATCCTTCAATCCTTGATTTCCCGGTGATACAAGGTCCTCCGTGCTCAGGAATCCCAGTGCTGCAAGTCTGCGAAGAGATAGCATCATTATAGCCCATTAAGGGTAACGTGATACAGAGTCGGTCGGTAACAAATCTGTTTCCCCATTTTGTTCGCCACTATTAATATTTTGGAATAAAGCAAATTAGGTTTTTATGCATCTGTATATAGTGTACTATATACAGATACATAAAAACCTAATTTCCGTTTGTCTGAAATATTAATAGGCGCGGAGACAACAGGGAAACCGTATTTTTATGGACTTAGTCTGTATCACATGTCCTTAACGTTAACATTTTTCACTGACGCATTTTAATCTTTTTTTTTTTTTTTTTTACTATACCTTTAATTCACGGTAACCAGTATCACGTCGTGATCCAGAAGAAACTCAGGTCCGTACATGGATGAGTGCGCCGAACCGGTGAGCCATCCACCGCCGTGTAACAACACCATTACCGGATAATTCTGTTGAGAATCTTCGAGGTCGTCCGATAACAATTTCGGGGTGTAAACATTTAGGTACAAGCAATCCTCGACCCCGAAGATGTCCTCCTGAGCCGTGAATATATTTCGCTGGATGCAGACCTCGGAGTCATGCTTCGCCGAACGTACTCCAGTCCACGAATCCGATGGCTTCGGCGGCTGTGAGCAATAACGTATAGGGTATAAAGGGTGACAATTTAGTCTGTCCATACATAATTGATTTACGTGCTAATCGCAATGGGCCTGAATTTTTGGAGAGTCTTTAATGCGCAAATACTCGACAACTGTCTCTACTTCCACGGAATTTCCATGGAGCTTTTTATTTTCTAATCTATTTAATTACTTATGTACAACTGACTACAAGTCCGTCCATTTCATACGAGACATTTTTTAGTGTTATCCTACGTTGATGTAGGACACATAAACGTCAATATAGGATAATTCTTTTTTTCGGCATGCTATCAACGAATTGGAAGATTTGTCATATGACGTCTTGAAGTGCGTATGGAACTCTCGAAAGAGCAGTACTCAGACGGAATTTTTACCCGTAGAAGTAAGCATGTTTAGCTGCTGTGTCATGTATACGATCGTAATAGACGTATTAATAGTGATACATGACATGGAATATTTTACGCATAATCATTTTGCACAGCACCATTTTACCTATCATTTTGCACCGAACAATCCATAGTCCATCATCCAAACAATAAGAAGATAACAAATATATATATGGCTGGCACAGATTATCGTGCTGTCGAGCCTCTTGCCAAGAGTTCCAAATTCCGCCACTAGTTGGCGTATCGACTTGTGAGCATCGTGAATATACCATTTTTCCCGAGGATTCCGTTTTGCTCCACGCACCCCCACATAATTACTGCTTAACGCGCCAATTTTTTACCAGACGGCAAATGAATACAGTGGGTGATAAGTAGATTTATTAACAGGTTACAGTCAAGCGTCAAGTACAGATAGATAAGCTTTTGAAGGCAAGTCAGTGCATGATAATTGTAGTGAAGAGATCATATTCTGCACTCGCTGAATGACGTGGGATTTTTTAAATGTCAACAGTTCATGAAATATAACAGCAAGAAACTACGATCCGTATGCTATCAACTGTGCAGAATTCCAGAACCGGTGGGGCGAGGCGAAAACGCCGGCCGGCGTTGCAGAGGCAAAAAAAAATAAACAGATACTTCACATCCAGATATATCTGGCTTGCTCGTTGAATTAATCGAGTTTTGCTTGTTATAGACTCGTGTAAATAGTGCAAAGTATCCGCCATGACATGGCGTATTTCTGTAGACTATTAACGTTTGACTGGTCGGTGCTTACCTCGAATCTAAGTTTACCGACAGGCGGTTGAGCGTAAGGGATGCCCCTGAAGGCCAACAATTCCTTGCCGTTTCTACTCTTCATGACGGTGCCCTCGAGAGTCCCATTTTTTATTTGGACCATAGGCGATGCTGCTGCAGGAACGAAGTTGTTGCTGCATATCCAACAGATTGATATAAGGATCGGAAAATCGATCGCCGTTAACCAATGACCCCTCATTTTTTCGTTGATTTGTTGTATGTCGCAAGTTATCGTCAGACGAATTCGATCACAAAATTTCAGCGGTTAACGATGATTGATGCTGCTTAAATGAAACGCGGTCAGGGAACGGCGCGAATCGCAAACACGACTCGCGAATGCGATGCAGCGACTGCTGACATTGCGGCGTAGCACTTGTTAGAAGCAAACAAGACGCTCTGCGAGGTCGACTGATATGACCATTGAAGGGGGGAGGTAAGAAGTTGTTTAATTATACAGCCATACACACTGGCCATACACTGGACACATTGTCTCTCTTATAAGTGTGCCGCGATGACCGTGAAGTTATGAGCATTAAAGAACATTTTTTTAAACTCCTCTTATCGACTCGGTACAAAATATGCGAAACATGACCGAACCCTGGCATTTAGAAGGAACGACATCTTTATCAAAATTGCAACCTCGTCATACCAACTATCGGCAAAGTGACTGTCTTCGTTTTGTTCGGCCGATGATACTGTCGAGCGATAAAAAAAAATAAAAAAATAAAATAAATAAATAAAAGAAACACTTGAAAGATCATGCAGTCACACTTCACTCATTGATTTGTAACCGCAAACTAATGAGTCATTAGTCATTAGTTAGTTCTTCGTTTCAGTCAAGTCGTTGAATTTTCGTTGGTGGTTAATATTGTCTTATGACATGAATTGCTCACTTTTCGTAATTTCTTGTGTGTGTTATATTGTTTATTGTCATTACGTTATCTATTTTATGCCGTATTCTATACATAAATTTCGTTTCGCAGATAGACGTTTCAGTTATAATTCGTCTCGCGTGGGATGAACATTCTCTACGAGTTCTATATTACCACTATGTGGTATACTCGCCCAAAAGTTGACTCTGTCCGGAAACAGATTATCAGCCATGTGCACATCCTTTGAGTTTCCTATGTGAAGATACTCGAGCCTTGATGTTCTCACCGGCTTCCACTTGACTGGAATTTCCGAAGTTATTTCCGGTGTTGGATTTCTGATTAAAATATATCAAACAGTGGATTATCGAAGTTCCGGTCGATACGATAATAGTTAGATGCTTGATTTCTGAAGATCTAACAAACCCTGACGTGGCAAAGTTGGCCCAAAGCCTTGTCATCAAGTCCGTCATTTTTTCATCCTCCTTTCTTAGTGGCGTATCCGGGAAAAATATCTCGTTCACGGGAAAAAGATACTGGATGTCATCCACATGCGAGACACCGTAGTCCTCTTTGGTATTTCCAAATTTTTCGCTGAACGAAGAACTCCCTCTGTACGCGAAAAAGTAGTAATAAACCGGGGAACTAACTGCCTCAAAGTGATATTCAACCGCTTTGTGAACTCCGGTAAAGAACCACGCGTCCGTGTACAACTGTACAAAAAATACATTTTTAAATAAAATTTCATAAAAAATAGTACAAGCAAATAATTCTCGCAAATAATGAAAAAAAAAATTGTCTTACATCAATGAGGCTCCATTTCTTAGAATGATCGATCTTTTCATCGTTCAGATAAAAATCTCGAATACTCTTGGTCACGTTGTCTTTTAATTTTTCGGGACACGTATCTTCGTACATCAAACTAATCGGTAAAATCTCCATGAACTTTTCCTCCAGTACCTTGTCGTATTGCTTATCCTTTAGCCCGAATATAGCTGAACAGGGGCCATCACAAAATTTGTCAATAAAACGCTTGCGACGATTCGTTGATCATTACGAAGGTGTTAAAAATCAATTAACATTAACTCGAAACTTTCATGGCACCCTCGTTTGAAGTTGTTCCCGCCATCCACGGTATATCAGGCACGTTGCCGGATTTTAAAGACCGTGCTGGTTCTTCCTTGATGAATGCGCCCGGGAGATCAGGCTCGATGACCGGTCCGAATGTTAATAACGGACAGAAATCGAATACCTGATTTCCATTGAAGAATGAAGCGATAGTTAATTGTACCGTGTAAGTTATTGTACATGTAGCATCATTACGGCTGCAATACCATTTGCATAATCGTGCGTAGTATGTCAATTTTCATCCTACCTGGAAAGGTTGACCCGTGGCAGCCCTGGCAATGTCAACGGCATTCTTTTTCCTTAAGCATTCTACGAGCGCTGAAGACTCGTTAGTGGGACAATTGAGAATTCTTCCCAATTTGCTCGCTTGACTTCTAGCGAGTCCTGGCCTACTCAGTGCCCAGGGGCATAGTACTGCACCGCTGTGGGAAATTGCTCGATGGAAAAGACCTGTCGATAGAAGCCACGAATTTTTTTCCTCCCTTCAATACTAAAAATATCATCTGCGGTTGTTTACAAAATAAATGCATAATACCTCTCGATAGAGGGCTTATCATTTGGTAGTGAACGCTGGCTCCGCCGGCACTGTGTCCGCATATCGTAATCTGGTTGACGTCACCCTTGAAGGCGGCTATATTTTCGTGCACCCATCTAATCGCTTGAACTTGATCTTTCAGTCCTTGATTACCGGGAGACACGAGATCTTCCGTGCTGAGAAATCCCATTGGTCCGATTCTATGATAAAAGTTTATCATTATCGCCAATTTTCTGGCTCCATTTCGAAGCCTCACATTGTTCACACCTGTAATTCACAGTTACGAAAACGACATCGTGATCGAGTAGGAAGTTCGGTCTCCACAATAATGAGCTGCCCGCGATCCATGCCCCCCCATGCAAATAGATCATTACCGGATAATTCGTCTGAGATGCGTCAGTCTCGTTTAATGATAATTTCGGCGCATAAACATTAAGGTACAGACAATCCTCGACTCCGATAACTTCTTCCTGATGCCCGAAAACATCTCTGTGGGTGCAAACGTTACCATCTTCCTTTGCCGAACGTATTCCAGTCCACGAGTGAAATGGCTTTGGTGGCTTCAGTCACAATTATATAAGACAATAGAAGGTCATGAATATTCAAAAATTCGATAAGTTTCAACTTCGATAACTGCTGAAGTACAAAATGCGCGCAATCTCCACGGCCGAGTTCCATGTTAAAAGTTTCGAAATCGAATTCAAAGAATTAATGAAAATTGATGCGAAGTAAAACAAGATTCAACGTACAGTAGCAAA
Organism: Ichneumoninae sp. A BG-2022a; assembly: GCA_030522665.1. NCBI lineage: Eukaryota > Metazoa > Arthropoda > Insecta > Hymenoptera > Ichneumonidae > Ichneumoninae sp. A BG-2022a. The sequence goes on from JAPYZC010000372.1 coordinate 30,029, forward strand.
GCTCAATTATCCCTTTAAGGTACTATCGTTAAAGGAACTGTGAAAAATTACCAAATTTTTATAACATGTTCAGTCGATTTTTTGAAAGATTTTCAACTTCGAAAAGGAGTTTCCTATTTGAAACACCTGTTTAGGAACCAGATCGGGAAGATATTGGTACAGTTGTTCCCCAGCAGATCCGACGGCTGCAAAAATCACTAGGTTTTCACGGTGGTTTTCACTACGGTGGTTTCGAACGTGATTCGCTCGGTGGTCGGGTCTGCTAGGGTTATCGTCTAATACTAGGTCTCCATGTAATTTAATTTTTTCGGCACAATTATCATAAATATTTTTTTGTTGTAAATTGACTAATACTCACCTCAAATCTGAGTTTGCCCAGCGGTGGTTGTGCGTAAGGGATGCCCCTGAACGCCGCCAATTCCCTACCCTTTCTACTCATCATAACGGTCCCTTCGAGAGTACCATTTTTAAGGTGAACCATCGGTGATTCTGCGCCAAGTATGAAATTATTGCTCCACAGCCAACAGATCAAATCGATGGCCGTTATACTGATGATGATGGTCCGGTGTGGCCGCATTTCGGAGACAGTTATTTGTACGATCGATTATCATAGATTTTAATGATGTAATACCGTGCTCGGGTGTACGAGCGGCCGGAAAACCGTTGTTAATCGGACGAAAACTAGTCAGCTTCTACAGGTCGCTATGGTCGCAGTAGTAAATTTCTACCGTTATCGTATGAATATAATCACGTGAGGTACACGTCATTGCAACATTGTCGTGATGATAAATCCACGATTTTACATACAGATACATGCTACTTCGTTATCTTTCTAACGAATGGCGTGAGACCGAAAAAAATGTATCGTTACAGAATAATTTATTATATTTAAAAGAGAAACCTTCTCTTGCATATTATAAACGTTTGTCATTGATATTAAATCAATTCCCCCAAAAATTCACTGATCTCATAATTTGTTGGACTTCGCGTCGGCATATACTATCTTCGGTTGATACCAGTATGTTATTTTTCTTCCGAATTTTATGCTTCGACTATAATTCGTCTTTGCTATGGGTGTCGTTATTGAGTATTATTTTGTCACGATGTGGAATACTCGCCCAAAAGTCGACTCTGTCTTGGAACATTTTATCAGCCATACGCAGATCCGTCGAGTTACCTATGTGAAGATACTCGAGATTCGAGGTTCTAACCGGTTTCCACTTTATATACATTTCCGGCGTTTTTTCTGGTGTTGGATTTCTGAAATAAATTAACATTTTTTAAAAATGACCATCTTTTCGGTAACGTGTATAATTTTAAGCTTGATTAAAATTATCTAACCAACCCTGTTTTGGCAAAATTGACCCAGAGACCGGTCATCACTTCCATCATCTTAAGATCTTCTTCGCTCAACCGTGCATTTGGGAAAAGTACTTCGCCCACTGGAAAGAGGTATGGGAGTTCGTCCCCGTGAACAACTCCGTAGTCCCTTTTCGGATCGCCGTATGTGGCGCTGAATGAGTAACTTCCTTTGTACGCAAAGTGGTAATAGTAAACCGGAGAACTGAGCATTGCGAGGTGATCTCTGACAGCGCTGTTAGTGCCAATGTGGACAAATACGTCTGTGTACATCTGCCATTTAACGGATGCGTAACGAAAAGATTATTAATAAAATGGTAAAAGTAACTTTGAGCTTTATGAAAATATTTTCATCTTACGTCAGTGATATTCCAACTCGTAGACTCGTCGATCTTTTTATCCCCCATATAAAATTTTCTAATACTCTTCGTAACGTTGTGTACGAATTTTTCGGGGCACGTTTGCTCGAGTTGCAAACATTTGGACCCAAGCTCCATAAACTTTTCGTCGAATATCTTGACGTATTGTTGATCTTTCGGTCCGTATATAACTGGATGAAATTAATTAATTTTACTTGCAACATCTGTGAATTTAACTTAGTTTCAATTTTTTTTCACCTTACCATGTTGTCATTGATGATGGTATAATATGCAAAAAGAATAACAGCGTAAGATTGGACAAATCTATGAATCGAGCTTCGCCGTGTACCCAACTCGGCAATTGGTCATTTTTTTCAATTTTGCATTGTTATTCTTTTTACATATCGTACCATCATTGATCGCATGATGGTACAAGTGAAGAAAGAATGAAAGTAAGTGTATCGACAAACTATCAATCGTAGAGTACTGCGCATCATGAGCACAGCTATAAAATAGTTACAATCCATAAAGGTATATAATTGACTAACGAGCAGTGAGGATAGAACCGTCCTGAGACGTTATGCCTGTCATCCATGGCACATCAGCTAAGTTGCCTGACTGCAAATTTTGGTCTGATTGTTCCTTGCAGAACGCGCCCGGGTGATCAGGCTCGATGGTTGGTACGAATGGAAATGATATACAGAAGTCATATCCGTCCTTTCAATTTTTACAATAAAAATTATCATTATACATGGAATATCATGTTGAAGAGGATGCCAATTTTTCATTTACCTGTAAGTCATAATCCGTGGCGACAATATCGACGGCATTCTTTTTTCTCAAACATTCAACAAGTGCCGAAGACTTGTCGGTAGGGCAATTGAGAAGACTTCCAAGTTTGATCGCATTATTTTTAGCAACTCCTTTTCTGGGCAGTATCATGGGGTTCAGTACCGTGCCACTTTGCGAGATTGCACGATGGAAAAAACCTGTTGTTAATCAACACACATTTTTTTTCTTTATTCTAATACTAATAACATTCTCTGCGGTTGTCGCAGAAATCGATAATGAACAATGTCGTACCTCTCGAGAGCGGGCTTAACATGTGGAATTGAACGCTCATTGCTCCGACACTTTGTCCGAATATCGTAATTCGATTGGGATCGCCCATGAACGCAGCGATGTTTTCATGCACCCATCTGATCGCCAGAGCCTGATCTTTTAGCCCTTGATTACCAGGGGACACGAGATCTTCGGTGCTGAGAAACCCCAGAGGTCCGAGTCTGCGATCAAAATGCACAATTATCGCGAATTCCCGCAAGTACCGCAAAATCATTTAACACACCTGTAATTCATGGTTACGAGGATCACATCATGATCCAGTAGATACTTAGGTCCGAATATTAAGGAATCACCACTGCCCGCAATCCATGCACCCCCGTGTATAAAGATCATTACCGGATACTTCGTTTGAAGTGTCTCGCTCGGTGATAATTTTGGAGTATAAACGTTGAGATATAGACAATCCTCAATACCGATGACCTTCTCCTGATGCATGATAATATCTCGCTGTATGCAATGGTTACCGTCCTCTTTTGCCGAACGTACTCCAGTCCAGGAGCCGAATTCCTTGGGCGGCTGTACGCAATGTTACAGTAAACACGGTCATATACCAGCAATGTAACGAAAAAGTAACAGATAATATTACCACGACGTTACATGTAAGTTAGCGCAGAGTGAGCTAAACCTCCAAGGTTGTGGTTGGTTCAATGCCAACCACAAATTTAAAAAGGTGCGAAATAATTTGCACATGGCTTGTTCATTTATTACAATTTTGCGCTTAACAAATTTTAGCAATTAAAAAATATCAGAATCCTGTAAAATATGACCGCTTGGATAGATTTTTATCAAGTTCAATACCAAATGAACTTGATTTGGTCTGTGATGAAAATGTTATAGTCGTGTGCAGTTTTAAGACGATTAGACATACCAAAGATATTTTAAAAAATCACAATCCCATAAAATTTCCAAATCGGCTTCGATCTTCACGACAATCGCACTGCGTGAACAAACGTAAGTAATCTACTAATGAACCAAATTTCAATTGGCTATCTCAAACCCTTTCAGAGTTATAGTCCTCTAAACGATGCAAGCACACACACATCCGAACGCCAGGTACAAATCACATTACTCGACGTTTCAGACTATTTTACGTACTCTGACACTACAATGTCGACCTTTTTTTTAACGAAAACATAGCTTCCTCCATGAGGAAGCAAAATATTTTACGTACTTTGACACTACGATCTCGACCTTTTTTTTAACGAAAACATAGATTCCTCCATGAGGAAGCAAAATTCAATGCATAATCCCTTAGCGCATATCTACATAAAGTCTGCTATAAATCATTTGGTCGGGAGGATTTTTCGTTGATTGACGGCTTATGCTCACTTCGAATCTTAGTTGACCCAGCGGTGGTTGAGCGTACGGGATACCCCTGAACGCCGCCAATTGTCTACCTTTGCGGGTCATCATAAAGGTTCCTTCGAGAGTACCATTTTTAATGCGAACCGTCGGTGGTTCCCCACCAGGTGCGAAACTGTTGCTGCACCGTAGATGCCAGTAGATCAATCCGACGATCGGTATTCCAATCACCGTGGAACTGTATGGCGTCATTGTCAATAGCGCGATTATCCGTACTATCGAAGAACGTCAATTTCACAGGTCGTATAAATATTCTCTGGAAGATACGGGTGCAGCGTGAAAGAACCCGTCACTATCGTAAGGACAACTCATTCGAAGAAGGTTGTGGCGATCTCGACGGTGTGCAGCTATCGTTACCTTATAATTGAAGCAATGCGCTGCGTCGCGTTGTTCAATGCCGGCTGATGTCCATGATTTACATGGATTTATACTGTTTCACACGGTAAACCAGCTACATTATTATATGCACAATAATTTGCTTAAATTTGCAAATACTTATCGTTATCGCACCGGTGCGGTGGTCTAGTGGTTAGCGTGCGCACCTCTAGACCTAATCATCGGAAGGTCGACGGGTCGGTTGCCGGTTTCGTAGTTTCGCCAATAATAAAAATATGGGCGGGACGAAGATCCAGACACACATCCGTCACTTGCACATAGTAACTCTAATTGTGAGTATCGGATGTTTACAGCTGTAGTCCACGTTTACATTCTCGGTGAAACGCGACGAAGCTCCAGGAATCGACGAATTGCAGGTTCGATTCCACGACGAATGCCAGGAATCGAACCTGAGACCGGCTGTATATCGGCACAGGTTTTCCGAAGTTTCTTTATGCGCATGTAAAAAATGTCATGCCATGAGAGGGAAGAGGGAAGAGTGAGATAGAGGGGGAAGTCGAATGCGGCAGCAAGAGTTTGGCTACTGACCCGGGCCCGACCCTGTATGGGCGCAGAACGATGGCTGAAACAGGGGAAAGTGCAAAAAACAAATAACAAAAATACTTATCGTTATCGAATAATTTATTTGACACGTGCAAATTTTTTTCATGTCAAACACATCGATAGGACGATGTGTTTGACTTACCACGCAAATGTATTACGTTGGGTGATACCAATTTTTTTTTTTTTGGTCTGAACATAAAGTTTGTTGCGAAACATGCATTCTAAAGAATGTTGGCTTGCAAATTAATGTATCGGTGCAGGAAACTCCGATGCGTGTGCGATATATTAATTTGCATACATCTATAGTCTCTATCTGAATCTAACCTGAATTGTTAATATTCATTGCATGTAAATTGATTGGAGATTTAATAGTTTGTCCAATATTATCAGCGGTGTATATGTGGATTACAATTCGTCCGTACTTCGGTAAGAACCCTTGTTGAGTTCTACCTTGACGGAGTCAGGTAATCCCGCCCAAAAGTCGACCCTTTCTCGGAGCAGATTGTCCGCCATACGCACATCCTTCGAGTTGCGTATGTGAAGATACTCGAGATTCGAGGTTCTAACTGGCTTCCACTTGACAGGAATTTCCAGCATTTTTTCCGGAGTTGGATTACTGAAGAGATTAAAAAAAATTGTCAACATATCGGTTCAGTCTATAGTGATTTCGACATTGATTACGAATATCGAACCAACCCCGATTTGGCAAAATTGACCCAAAGACTCGTCATCATGTCGACCATCTTCAGATCCTCTTCGCTCATCGATTTATTCGGGGCGATCAGTTCACCGAAAGGAAAGAGGTATTGCAGATCGTCTCCGTGAGCGACTCCGTAATCTCTTTCTGTATCTCCGAATGCGCCGCTCAACGAGAAACTTCCTCTGTACGCCAAGTAGTAATAAAAAACTGGAGAACTGAGGGTCTCGAGATGATCTCTGACGGCGTTGTCAATGCCAATGTAGAAAAACGAGTCGCTGTACATCTGCGAGTTTGGATACGTAATGAATTGATAATAAGAAAATGATAAAATCAATCTTGAACTTTGTAAAAAATGTTCATCTCACGTCAATAACACTCCATCTGGTGGACTCGTCGATCTTTTTATCGCCCAGATAAAATTTACGGATACTTCTCGTCAGGTTGTTTATAAAATTTTCAGGGCACGTGTCCTCGTATAACATAGATCGAGGCGCAAGCTCCATAAAGTTTTCGTCCAGTTGCTTGACATAGTCTTGATCTTTCAATCCGTAAATAGCTGAATGGACGCAATTAGGTGAGTTTGAAAAATTAACGAAAGAGCAGCTTTAAAAAGATTACAGCCATTAAGGATGCATCACACATACATTCCCAACCAAAAGTTTAATGCGATGAAAATTTCAGTACTTCGCGACATGCCAAAAATCCGAAAAAAAATCAGCCG
>JAPYZC010000373.1:0-36589 GCA_030522665.1 Ichneumoninae sp. A BG-2022a
TATAAATATAAATATAAATATAAATATAAATATAAATATAAATATAAATATAAATATAAATATAAATATAAATATAAATATAAATATAAATATAAATCTTTTCGATTAAGCGAAGACGCGTTAAATTACGAAAGTGCTTACGTGTGTCCCGAGATCTTTAAACGAGATAGAATTGCCGGCTAAACTAACGTGGTCAAGAAGCTTGACTATCTCATCGGTCTTAACGCCGGGCCGGATCCATCGACCGAATCGTCCCACTGTCCCGTGAAGGCCCTGTGTCCGAGCGAGAGTGTACGAGAGGGGAAGAGGCACAAGGATGAGTGAAGCCTCGAAACGAAGGGTGCGAGATCGTGCCCGATGCGAACGATAGAGAAACATTATATATATATACACACACATACAAGAGTCTCCGTCCGTACCGGCAACTTGTACTAATTAAACGCTCCTTAACCCCCGAGCGGAAACGGCCCGTCACCTATATATTACTCGAGTCGTGTAACGCGTTAGTCCCTTCGTCGCTTCTTCTCCCCCCCCCCCCTCACCCTTTAATACGTCTGCACTGGTTTACAACCGCGCGACACTCGAACGATCGCGTAACAAGACCGTGGGTCACAGACGCTAGGATTTCGCCTCCTCGGCACTACAGCTCGTTCGGATCGATCGGATTGAATTTAATAAGCCTGAATATGTCAGGAAGTCGTTTGGCTTACTAATCTGTAATCTCTCACCGCTCGCCGCGTAGATGAAACCCGTATGTGAGTAGCGTGCGCGTATCACAGAACCTCTTCCCCCCTTTGACTCGCCTATTAGATTCATTCATTTGTCTTCCTCTTATAAATTTAAAACGGAAATGATCGGTGGTAAAGGGGGTGTAAGGGTGGGGCAGCTCCCGTCGTCGTTCAGTGTCTTCTTTAAGGGCTTCTCGGCTTTAAGCCTTTAAGCACCTGGCAGTAAAGTCTCATAATTGTCTCGGGCGAATCACGCCGGGCGCTCCCAACCCTCATACTCTCGGCTCTCTTCTTCGGCTCGAGCTTCGTTGGCCAGACATGCAAATAACTCGGGGTTAGTTAGCTAATGGGGTTGGAAAGGCGAACGCGCGAGCGAACCGGAGACCCTCCCGGCCCACCGCGGACCGACTTCATTCATTAAGGAGTTGATGGCTTAATTGCCAGCTCTTCGGGCTGCGCCCAGCATCACCGCCGCGGACATCGCCGAATTCCTTGAACCCTCCGACCCTCCGGATTTTGCAACGAAACCACCCCCCGTTCCTCCGCGGGAAAGCAAACCCTGCCCGAACTACCTCTCTCGGCTTCACGCAACAGGTTGACGCTACCAGGACCTTCCCTCTTTATCCCTTTGGCTCTTTCTCGTTCTCGCTCCGCGCAGGGGGCGCAGAAAGCTTCATGCCCGAATTCAACTCGTTTACACCCCACCCAACCGACCCACCCCACCGCGTTTCACCATAATTGAATGCGAAACGGCGCGTTAATTAATTACACCCTCGTTGTTTCACGGTCGTGCTTTCTTGTTCTCGCGTACTTTTTCGCTTCCATGGGAACGAGGCTACTCCCGAGTCATCCCCCCACCGGAAAATCATGTGGCGCAGCTTCCAAAGGGGATGAGATAATTGATCCTAACTGTCCCTCCTTAACCCTACATAATTCTTAACGATCTTCTTCGTTTCTTTCTTCGTTACTTGGCTTGGGGTGCGAATACTTTTTTACTTTCTCGTTAGAGACGGAGTGTGCAAGGAGAGAAGACATTGTAATCGAAATATAAGGATATAAGTTTCTGGAATATTGTAGTGCGGAGGAAAAACATTTTCACATTTTTGTCCTGTCTCTATGTCCAAAAACTCGATAACTCTTCGAAGCGATTAAGGATCGAAGAGAAATTTGTTGTGTACCTTGGACATATAAAAGGTAGTTTCGGTATCGAATTCCGAATTCGTTTGTCCACCCTTTATGGCACTTTACCTTAAATGAGACACGAAAATTACAGCGGTGTGCGAGTGAAATACAGGTATTGTTCCTAATAAGATTCATACGCTTGGCCGGAATTCCACACAATTTTGGCATACGAAAAACTATCGCGTACGACAGGTCCGCGGAAGAGAGGTTGAAAAAAAAGAATCAGCTCGCTGTAAACCAGCGCGGAGTGGAACGGCCGCGCCCGGGTCTCCCTCCCTATCTCCGTCGTGCTCGTGACGAATGTTAAATCGCGAAATTACCATTTCATTTCGTTCCCAACGTTCGAGTTTCGTCGAGAGGCTCTCTCTCTCTCGGTGCGTTCTCCGACTGGATATAAGGAACCGCGAGTGAATACATGATCCGCGTGGCAAAGGTGCCACCTGTATCCAAATCGTTCGATCGTGAGCGCGCGCGACCCCCTCGATCTTCGTTTTCTTATTCCTCTTCTTCTTCCAGCGATGCTATAAATACCGTACCGCGCATTATGATTAATTCCCCGGGTCGTGTGCATCGGCACGTTTTTTTAATTCTTTTGCATATCTTTTTTGTTGTTGTTTTTTTTTGTATTCAATCTTTCTCGTTTGCAAGTCCGTTCCCGGCATACAAAGTTTTCCCGCGCGTCGCGCGCCTTCGATCTTTCCCTTCTTCTCCGCGCATACATCTATAACGACCATAGTCGCTGTTTACACACGAATTTTTCGCAATTCGTATGCGCGCAGGAGGACTGCGCGTCAACGGAGCGACGAAGCCTCGAGATGCGCGAGGCGGGCCAAACGACAACGTGAATTATCGCGAGTGTCGCCCGGGACCCGCGCGTCCAACGATGGAGAACGATGAGAACGAGCTCTCCCGGGACGATGAACGGTTTAATTTAAGGTCGTTCGCTTAATTCCTCGTACAGAAGGAGAACTCGCGATTTACAAATCTCGGCGAGGCTCCTCCTCGCCGCTTGCTTACCGCTCTTGCCTTTTGACATTCTCGAGCGGCTCTTTCGCGGCTGGATTCCAGCGCCCGCTATGTACGCGCCCATCGTGCAACTGACAACCGGGACTTGCATGGAATTTTTTATGCATGCGCGGAATTACGCGAATAAATATAAATATAAAGCAGACGAATTTTACAATTCGTTGTAAATATCTGAGTCATTGACCCCTTGAAAACGATCTACGATACACCCCCGGGTGGGAGAGGGGCAGGGGAGGGGGTGAATATTCTATACCTTGATTTTTAAAAAATCAACTTGGTCTTTATTGAAAACTCACCGGGAATTTTCAGTTCTCTACTAATCATATCTACTACAAAACTGCGAGTTTAATTATTTCGTATACATAAGCGAGCATTTTTTGTTATTTTTTTATCCAAAGTCGCTATGGACGCACTCATCGAGCAACTGACAACCGAGACTTGAATAGTATTTTTTTATGCATGCGCGGAATTACGCAAGTAAATATAAATACAAAGCGGGCGGATTTTAGAATTCGTTGTAAATGTCCGAGTAATTGACCCCACAAAAACAGGGGGGGGGTGAATATTCTAAGCCTAAATAAATAAATTAACGTGACCGGTATTGAACACTGCCCAGGAATTTTCTGTTCTCTCCTAATCGTATCGACCTCAAAACCGCGAGCAAAATTATGTATATTACAAAGATAGGCGAGAAGATAAATAAATAAAAAATCTACTGTGCGATAGTTCGGCTGCCAAGAGGAGTCTCGGTATTGCGTTCTCTCGAAATTATATTCCAAAGGATCGGCATGGTTCGTTCCATTATGAAAAGGCGAGGCTCGGAGTAACTAATGGCCGAGGCTATCCGCAGACGAGAGTGAGAGCTCTATATACTCATTCGCTCGTGCGATGCGTTTTCAGCAATCCTCCGGACTGGAAGGTTGCCCGTAAAATATACGTGAGAGCGAAGGAAAACTGCGTCTGCGATGTCGAGCGTGGAGATGAAAATGCGGCGTCGGTGTGAGGGTGGGTGGAGGGGGCGGTTTGAATGGAAAGATGCCGGGAGTGTCGAGTGCGTGTGTCTCACACAGGCCCGCGCCTCCTCCTCGGGCCAAGTAAAATCTCACCGAGAAAAGAATGGTAAAAGAAAACCGCACGGAAAGTCTGGAAAAGATTCTCTCGCGCTGTGGAGTCGCCGCGGCGAGCGAAAACCGCCCCGCTCCGGCAGGGGATGATTTAGTAATGAAGATATTAACGGAGCAAAAGTGCGCCACGGAATACTGAGATTCAACTATCTAACGGCTGACATAACTCACGTTTATGACTCCATTCGAGCGAGAAACTCCAACGCCGGATCGTAACGTTCCCGGCAGCGCCGCACAATTTCAACCCTCGTTCTCCGCATTAGCCAAAAAAAGAAGAGCCCGCTCGTTGCCGTTTTCCTCTATCTATGCCGGGGTTATTGTGGGTAATTAACATCGGAGATTGCCGTCGGAAAGATCGTCTCGGTGAAGTGATACTTCACCGATGGAACGGAGAGCGCGGAAGAGGCCAAAGATATATCTCAGCGGCGCGTCAAGAAAATACTTTTTGGGCACCGCTCCGGAGGGTAGAAAAATATAATGTTGGATTCAATTCTCGCGCGCAGCGATCCTCACCCAGGCAATTGAGTGGCAGCCAATTTCGCTCCTCTCCTTCGTCTCTATCTCCACCGTTCCATCTATCTTGCATAGATACACACATGATTTTTGGCGCTGTTGTAACTATCGTCTCCGACGTTTGTTTTTCCCTCATTGGCTCTTCCTCATTTCCTTAACCCTCAGCAGTTTCATTTTATTGGTTCGAGGCTCTATCGCCTTCATCTATCATTCGACTCATTTCGTGACTCGGCCGCTGTGCACGGAGATATCCGAAATTCCCGTTACGAAACCGCGGTTCCTACATCGTGTAGGTGCTGATGCTCGACCTTTCTCTAAGTTCTCCCGATGTTTTATCGCAGACTCCCACCGTATATACAACTATATAGTTATATATCGCCGTGCGGAGAGTCATGCGGGGTTCACCGAACTTCCTCGTGACACGACAGAGCGTGATGCTGCGCTCACGTTCCTCTCTCTTTTCCGCCTCTTTTTTTCATTATTTCTCTCATCGTGTACGGGCCGGCATGTACGCCGGTGCAGAGGAGAGGTGTTACCGTTCGGGCTCCCGTTCTCGCGTGAGAACGAGAGCGTTGCGCCCCGAAAGGACACTGCATCTTTGGGAGGGCTGGCCGGTCCGTACCACGGTCGCATAGATCTTGATGTCGAGTATTTGCGAGCGCGGACGTAAAGACGCAAGGGTGAGCGCTTTTTTTTCCTCTCTTCCCTCCGCGGCCCTTCCACCCTTCGTGCTAACAGCCAGATATGTGCCAAGGGCCGCGCGTACGCCGGAGGGTGCGGAGGCTGTGGCGAGGGTAGCGCAGCGAAGTGCTGAGGTGAAGTAGCGAGGAGAGAGAAGAGGAAAAAAAATACACGGCGTACATAGCGTGGAATAGGTTTTAGGTACGTCGGGTGGGGTGAGACGGGCTCTGCATTAACAGAGTTATGCCCCCAGGGGCACCGCTAGCCTTCCGCGCGCGCTAGTCAGCGTATATCTTAGTTATTTTTTATTACCGCCCCTCCGGCGAAAGGGCGAGGGGGTTCGGAGGAAAAAGATTCTGAGCGGTGTAGGCGAAAAACTTATGGTTAAATCCCACGTAGCTGCGAGATTGGGAGGATGATAAACAAGAGGGGGAGTTGCCCGAAAAAGTTAACTCCCGATCAGCGGATGCATTTTTCCGTGTTTCGAGGGTGCAGGGAAAGGCATCCTAGATTTTAGCCTAGCCAACCCTTTGCTCCGAGACAAATTGAGATAATCGTTGGACCGCGCGAGAATTTTAACGAGCTCGCTCGAGTGCCAATCGTGTCGAATTACGTCTGAGCGTTATCCCCCCTTTCCTCACCCATATGTCGGTTTCGAATCGCGTTAACCACGCGCTCCCGTGCTAAAACTGTTGTCTACGATCCACGGATGCGAGCGCCGCGAGGGATGCGCGTCGAGGGGTGCGGGAAGCTTCGCTTCTCTCGCGCACGCACTGCCGAAGCGGTGGATATATATCCCACGAGGAAAATGAGGGTAGCTCTTATATTTATGACCACCGTGGTATTAATGCGCCAGTGCCCGTTTTTTTCTGTTCCTTTCTTTTTTTATTCTTCCTCACTTCGTTAATAACCGCTGCGCTCTGACACCCGGGAGAGCGTGGGGTGTGAGCTTTTTCGGGGGGTCGCACATGCGGTCCGAGGGGTGAAAAAAAAAAAATGAGAAAGGAAAAAATAAAGCGGCACGGTAACGAAACTCGAAGGGGTGAGGAGGGGGAGGGAGACATTACCGCGGTCTTCACGGGACGACCCCTGTCTCGTGCGCAGGGGTGGATTATTTTTTTAGCACGGACGAAACTTACGGGGGGTGGATTCTTGCTACGCGCGACCCGTAGACGTTGCCGGGGCGGCTTCTGGCAAGGTCCATCTACTCGTGTCATGTTATTACTTCTTTTTTTCGTCGATGATATTGCCGTTCGATTATCGATATTTTTTCCCCCCCGTTCGCTTTTTTTTGTTCTGTCCGCGTTTTTTTTCTGCCGATGGCAACGAGAGTTCCGCACCGATGGAATAGAAATACGAGGGGGGCGGTGCGCGGAAAGAGCCGGTGTAGCTGAGGACTGATTGCAGGTCGATGACATGTCGCCAAGGCTATCATTCTCCGCGAATGATGACGGTTTTGCAAAGTTTCAACGACTGGCGAGCAGCCTCGAGACGCGGCGGAGCATCAAACCAGGTGTATCTATTTTTCGCTTCCCCCCCCGCCTATTCCTAATGCCGCCGGACGGCGAGAGCGCGATCAACCCCTCACCGATGCGACGCTTTATTTGCGGCCCTTGCTGTCTTTTTTTCAATAGCCGACCGACGATCACCAGTCATTTCTTCCTCTTTTCCGCAACGAAAGAACACTTTCATCCGGCTCTCGTGAATACTTAATTCACCCCCCCGTGCACGTTGCCCTTTGTACGACGCTAACCGCCTCGAAGAACTCCTCTCTCGGTCCGGCAATTTGCTCGTTGCGACTGTAAAAAGTTGCGAAAGCGCTAGATATCGATTGCGAATTTCTGATGAAGGTGGAAGCTTTGAAAATGATGATTTTTTTTTGCACAACCATATACTGTACATTTATTCTTTTAGCCTCCACCGCGGTCAGCAGGCTTGCTGTTCGTTCGACGATCCCACGATATATATTAGGTGCGTTCGATCGACATTCGCCCTCGGACGTTTTGCTCTGACGTAACGGTACGGAGAGCGACGAAAAAATCGTGATAGCCGGAAATAAATAGCTTTCCGGTTGCGGTACACAAATAGCTAACTAATGGAAAGCAATAACGGCTCGTGAGACAGTCGATCTAATAAACTTGGTTACTTTCGGATGAAGTTCGAAGCTTTACAAATAATTATTACTCTTTTACCCTCCACTGCCGGGCAGCAGGCTTGGCTATTTTCCGATGAAGATGGAAACATTGAAAATGATAATTGTTCTTTTATTCTCCATCACCGCACCCAGAAAAAAAAATTTATTTGACGGCCACCGTTTATTCGGTTTAAGTAAAACATTTAATTGAATTAAATAAATATTAATTTTAATTAAGTAAATATTTATTTAAATCAAATAACTATTTTACTTAAACTAAATAAACTGTGGCCGTCAAATAAATTATTTTTTTGGGTGCAGCCAGCAGGCTTGCGGTTCATCATTTGGCGATCCCGCGAAATATATTAGGTTTGTTCGATCGAAAATGGCCCTCGGACGTTTTGCGCTAACGTAACTTTACGAAGAGCGACGAAAAAATTGTGATAGCCAGAAATAAATAGCTTTCCGGTTGCGGTACACAAATAGCTAATCGATGGAAAGCAATAACGGAAGCTTTAGAAATAACAATTATTCTTTTACCCTCCACTGCCGGTCAGCTGGCTTAGCTACTTTCCGATGAAGGTAGAACCTTTGAAAATAATAATTCTTCTTTTACCCTCCACTGCCGATGAGCTTAGCTACTTTCCAATGAAGGAGGAAATATTGAAAATTATAATTGTTCTTTTACCCTCCACCGCCGTCCAGCATTCTTGCGGATCGTCACCTGACGATCCCGCGAAATATATTAGGTGCGCTCGACCTTAGGATCGACATTCGCCCTCGGAAAAAATCGTGATGGCGAGAAATAAATAGCTTTCCAGTTGCGACACACAAATAGCTAACCGATGGAAAGCAATAACGGCTCGTGAGACAGTCGATCTAATAAACTTGGTCGCTTTCGTTCTCCCCCGGTCTCCAGAAGAGTGCGAGGTCGGAGCCGAGGGATGGAGAAGAGACACGGGTTTCGATTACCAGATAGAAAATGGCATCGGGACGCGATAGTTTTCACGCGCCACGCGAGCCGACTTGTCACTTGGCTCGTGACACTTTGTTTAGTCGATAGGCCTCGACGGGTTTCTCCTCTCGCGTTTATCTTTGGCTCTCGCGAGCATAACGCGATTGACGTTCGGCCGTCCGGGGCCTCAGACGCCCAAGATAGAATGAAAAGCGTCGTACAATAAAAATAAATAAATAAATAAAAAGCTCCACGGAAAGGAGAACGACGATGATGAAAAGATTGACAGCGGCGATAAAAACAGATCGGTGTGAGTGTAACAAAAATGTTTTATGTTTAGGGAAGCAAAGCGAGCGCGGTAATATGCATGGCCCTGGGTATTATCATAGCCAACGTACAATAATGGAGGGCACAATGGCGAAGCTCGCTCACTATGTCTCTTTGGTCATTTGCATGACAACGATAGCCGACCCGCACGCTTCGCTCGTTATACGTTTATCGTTTTATCTTTTCGTGTTTTTTTTTTATTATTCTTATATTCCTGGCCCAGGGTCGTCGGTGTCATGGGTCGGGGTGACATCCCGCGATATATTAAATACCGGCTACATTAACCGTCAGCCATTGGCCGATAACTCCAAACTCGCCCGGTGGAACTCGAGACGATCGTTTCGTTTACGCGGCCTTAAAAAAAATCTCAAAAAGTCCCCACGGTCGGGTGAAAAAAAAAGATTGAGATCGCTTGGTCTGTTTTTTTTGTGCCAATGCCGAACCTCCCTCGAAATCTCGACCCTTTAGCACCGGGGAAGAGTGGCTCGCTCCCCATCTCATTTGCATCAAGGGTGAGAGAGTTGGCCCTCGATGCGCCGGTGCCGCGCGCGTAAATGACGAGTGAGGAGAATAATAATAAAAAAAAAACAAAACGAGATCCATACATTCATCGGAGAGGAACGAAAGTAAAAACAAACTCGCCGCTTCGTGGGCTCGAGTTACAAGTGCGAGTTATTCGGGGGGTCGTGTGCCTCGGCTAATTTGAGGTCTGGCTAATTTTTCACGGGGCAAAAAGTCGCTGCAAAAAATAAGGAGAACAAAAAAATGATGAAAAAAAAGTTTCAACCCCCTTCGCAGAGTCGCCGAGGATGGCGTACAAGGGGGGTGTCCATGAAAACGAATCAGCATGTTTCTAACTGGTGTTCTTTAGTGCTACGTGCGCTCTCGTGGCGGTTTTTTTTGTATTCTTTTTTTTTCATTCCACTTCTCGAACCATTTGTTTTCGCGTTTTGGCTCGTCGAGGGGTCGACTCGAATAATGAGCTCAGCCCTTGTATTGTAATGTGTGTCGCCGACTAGTGGCGTCAGGTTGGTGAAGTTTGCGGGGTAAGAGAAAAAAAACGAACCTATATATGACCGACAAAAAAAAAACGTATCGCAGTAATTACCGTTCGGTGACTAGTCGTTGTGTCGAATCGGTGGGCGAGGGAACGAGAGTTACGGAGAATAGGGTCGCCACGCGCGAGATAATGAACTTGTCGCAATTATATCGATGCCGATGTCGTACGCAAAGCCGGCGACCCTCGAAAAAAAAGAATAAAAAAAATAAACACCGTGGGTCGGTAAGCAGGTGTCGGTAATTATTTATTTTTTTCCTACGGTCGACGAGCGGCGAGTCTCGTTCGAGGTAATCAACGTTTCGTGTCTATGCCAAATGAATCAGATAGTACACAGAGGGAACAGTACATACATTAATTATGGACGCGAGTGCCCGCGATAGAACCACGTGAAAGAAAATGTGTGAAATTTTATTGTTGTTTTATTACACACTTGTGCAGGTGGAGTTTAGGATTTACAAATGGTTTTATCGCGAGTATCGCAGGAGATTGAAAAGAGAAATAAAATTGATTTTTTTTGTTCGTTGTTACTGACCTGTTGATGGCCAGGGCGCGACTGAGGCTGGGAGAGAGCCTGGCCTGCATGGTCTACTTGCACCGCTGAAACTATCGAAAGCATTTTGTGTGTTTTATTTAACCGTCCGAGAGACAAACAGATGCCAAGATGCATTAAATCATTGTAGCGAGAAACGATTTACTAATTTCTTTTGTTTGTTTTTTTTTCGAATAATACGGACAAGAAGCAAATTATTTAATGCTGGCTTTCGAACAACTACATAATGCAAAGTATTACGTTTTGGTTTTTTACGGATACGTAAATTACACCGTTTACCAATGAACTCTACGAATTTCGATGCAGGCGCAAACAAATTTAACCGAATTATGTTTGACAATAATTCAATGTAAAGTCCTCAGTGACTCGAATCGAAAATCTGCTCAGACCAAAAACTATTCATTTTTCCTCTAATATTTATTAAAGGGAGAGAACATTCAGGCCAAACTCCTCCCCGCCTCTGACACGACGCCTCCAACGACAATTTGTAGAATTCTCTTTCACACAACTATAATTAATGCCATAATTAAGAAAACAACAACGATATATATCAGCACACTTAACAGCAAAAGTATGGAAAAAAAAAGAAAAAAAACTAAAGCGAAGCCTTAAACATTAATCACAGCATATCACTCCAAAAGATTCCTCGACCTCCCCGGTGATACCCACAATCCCGTCCGACTGCCGAGATATCGGAGTGCCCCTCCGGAATTTCGTCGCCGCAGTCCCGAGAAATACAGAATCGGGTCTAAGCGCATCCGCGCCGCGATATTAAAATTCGTCGCGGTCCGGGCCGACGGGGACAAAGGGCGCGGATAGTTTCTTCGGTTCGCGTTCCGGCCCCCTCCGGTGCTCACACGTTTTGCTCCCGTCGTTCGAGCCCGGCGATACACTCCCGATCCCCGTCGAATTTTAACTTGTGCCCCGGCCAGTGTGCATCGACGCTGCTGCGATTTTGTCTCGCTCGCGAGCGCGCCGCGCTCGAACGTGCAACGCGAGCCAGTTCCAAGTCCGGCGTTCCGCCCCGAGGAGGAACGCGGGGGATTCCCCTGACCGTCGCTACACCTCCGGCCAGCCGCTCCGAGGGATATATTCGCGCTCGCGCCCGATTCTCTTCGCCGTTTTGCACGGAGACACGTAAAATACACCGAGGCACACCTACCCAAAAGGCAGCACATAGATACGTGTATATGTGGGTTGGGGAAGGAGGTGAAGGAGGAAGAGACGACGAAGGAGGAGGAGGAGAGTACGGTAGCGATACGTTTCTCCGACAAATAAATAAAATAAGAACGTAAGCGAGGGAATAAAATGTGATTTACAACGGTGGAAAGACAATGGCCGTGGGGGACCCCGCGCTCGCGCTCGCGCGCGCGCGCCTCTCTTGTCCATGCCTCGCCTTTTGCCTTCGCTTTTAGCGTCCCTCCGGCCTGGCTCGGGCTGACGTCGGGGCTGGGCCCCGCGAGCTCTCGGCTCCTCTCGACACGAGCGCGAGCGAGAGGACCGACCATAGCACACGATGATAATGTATGCGGATGGCGCGGGGACCCGGTACCGCGGGATACCTGACTTCTGATTGGCCGGTACCCGACGCCACAGCTACAACGGAAAGCGATAAATAACGGGCCCTCCGCTCTCGACCGAACAGATAAAAACCCTCTCTTCGCTGTTTTTTGTTTTGTTTATTTTTTTTTATTTATTTTTTATTTTTATTCCTTTCATTTACTTTCTGTTTCTGTGTATGTGTTTTACACCGAGCAAGATTTTTGTCTCTCGCCCCCCCCCCCTTTCCCCTCTCGGGAGGGTACAGCATCGCGCTGCGGATCCGCGCGAGCTACTCTTTTGGCAGTGGACACGTTCGTACTCTCCTGCTCGCGTGGATATTCGTCTCGCGCGAACACGATGAAATTGCCAATGCTGAAGCGGAAGAATTGTGGCAACATTTAAGGAACGCGTCTTATTTCTTTCTTGTTAATTTTACCGTTTTTTTAAATTATTATTTATATGTGGAAAAATGAGTCTTTGGGACTTGAAACTAAAATTCCTCTTTTTTGTTATTTATTTTTATTCCTTTCATTTACTTTCTGTTTTTGTGCATGTGTTTTACACCTACAAGATTTTTGTCTCTCGCTGCGGGTCCGCGCGAGCTGTTCGTGTGTATATTCCGATCACGCGAACCCGACGAAATTGCGAATGCCGAAACGGACGGAGCATTGTGACGGGAAAAAGGCACAAAAGGCTCGCGCATTTAACGGACGTACTTAATTTTTTAATGACCCTGAAGATATCTGCATGGCATGAAATTTCGTCTTTGTCAATGCACTAATTTAGGAAGAAAAAAAATTGTTTACTTGTAGAATTTAATTCTCCAAGTGAACTTCCCCGAGCGAAGTTCCTGCGATGCACAGCCGTTGTAACTCGATGAAATACAGTTTTATGTAGATACATTAAGGGTAATTTTATTTTCATGTTAATTTCACAGTTTTTCAAAATTAATACCCAAATGTAAGAAATGTATTCGGGACTTAAAACTAGTAAACACACAGGCTACGCTAATGGGCTGTAACAATGGAAGGGTGCTTTGGGCCAACAGATCATTCAAAAGGTCTTCAGTGTGTACTTTTCGAGGCTCGAGCTCTCGCGAGGGTGGACGCGGGTTCTCGAAGAAATATCGTATTTCATGTTGTTTTTTAATCTCCGCTCTCTCGTTAAAAAAATATCGTCTTGTCTTTCCGACGAAACAAGAACCTAGTCTCTCTTCTCATATTTACCAGAAGAAAATCTCTCTATTATAAGAACAACACCTTTTCACTGCACACCCTACGCTCTTTTCCTTCGTGGAAACCGTTCCGAGCGCATGCGCGATGATGCAGAGACAAACGATTTTTGTTCTTATATATATATTTTTTTTTCAATGTATTTTTTTTCCGATGGATTTCGCCGTCTCTTACGGTGAACTTTCTCGTGATCCTTCGCCGTGCCTCTCTCGGCTCCGGCTTCACGACTCGTGTTCGGTCTATATTCATCTCCCGTATCTCCGGGCCGCTCTAGTTTTGTAAGCTACTCCTATCGATATACAGATTCTTCACGTGTTCCATCGGCGAAGCTTTCGGGTCCCGACCTCTTCTCTCTCCCTCCGTCCCCACAGATCTCCGTATACGATCTTTCGACTATTTTAATTCCTCGCTACCTCGTCCTCCGACCGAGCCGCTATCTTTGCATTGGAAATCGGCTATTATACGATGACGTGGCGCAACGATGTGGCACAGACAATTTTTTCCCGCAAACCGACATATCGTCGGGTACGCGATAGACACGGAACGGGAGTGCGAGGGACGGATTGAAAAAAAAAAAGAAATGAAACAAGGGAGTGGGCGAGAGCGCACGCATTGGCCGGGCTTCGAAACCCCTCGACTGAAGCGTGAAAAAATAAAAAAAAAATAAAAATAATAAAAGGGATAAAACGATACGGAGAGATAGAATGACGTATACGTGGAAAACCGCGCGCTGCCCGGTCCCGTAAATCACGAGCAGCGATGCGTGCACCTCGGAAGTGTCGGCTATCATACCAATACGCATACATGTATAATACGAATGCGAAACATCGCGTTGGGTAATACGCACGTTTATAGTTGTGTACACCGGTGACATCGACTATTTTTGTATGGAATGATCTCGCCCCAGTCCTCTCCCTCTTCCTCCGCGTCTGCCACCGTTTTATCAAGGCATTTCGTATTGTAATGTGCTCGGCCCCCGTTTATATTGTACATGCATCAAGCCTCGACGTATAGTGTACTCTTGTTTTTTTATTATTATTATTTTTCTTTTTTTTTTTTGCTCTCGTGGCCTCGGAAGCGTACAGTCTGGCTGGTGGGCGGGCCATTCGGGTCACGGAGCTTTTAATACTCGAGCCAGAGCGAACATTATCATATCAGTTCGAACTACAGGTTACCGTATCGCGAACCGCGAGCCAAAACTTTATTTTTTTATTCTTTTTCGTAATATCACTCCAGCGGCCTGGCGCCATCGGAGTTCGATTAATTATTATTATTTTTGTTATATCGGGACGGTTCGACCTATCGGCGGTGCTCTCTGTGTTTCGAAGCGGAGGAAACGGAACGGGGAAATAAAAATAAAAACCGTCGAAGAGGCCTATAACGGATTGGCTCGGAATTCGGAGAGCGCACGATCGGGAAATAGTGGAATGGAGCGTCGGATAGAGGGGCAATTATTTAAAACAGCAATCACGGAAATGAAAGAGTATCGACGGGGTCGGAGGTAGCGGAACGTAGATAAAAGATATGTATAGAGTGTCCGCGATCAAGGGGGCGCGCGGAAAGAACGAAAGGGGCGCGGCTGCGAGGGCCGCGAGTACATTCGCCAGCGGGGCAAGTTTTTCCAGGCGGAAAAACTCTCTAAAGGTTATTTTCGGTCCGGCGAGCAGCAATGCAGAACCCAAAAATCAAACGCGAAGCGGGACCCGGTCGGGGCTACGTTGGTCAGGGCTTCATCCTCTTTTTGCACGGATCGGCACGTTGTACACTTTGTATCGGGTGCACACGTATCCTTCGTTTGTGGAGTTGTTGCACGTTGTGTGCACTACGGATAACTCGGAAGCACGGGATTAAATGTATATTTGGTCCCTTTCGACACTCCCGATTTTTTCGAAAAATAATCCATTTATATGAATGATTTTTCTTTTTTGCAATAGAACATTCGTTCTGTTTAAATATTGCAAAACGAGGGGTCGGACATGCACGGTAGAAAAGGTTTGCGTATTTACTATTTCCCCATAAAAATTGTTTGATTCCTGCCACTTTTGCAATTTTTTCTTTAAAAAAAATCCATGGCCAAAATAAGTCGTAGGTATTTTCGATATAAATTGGTGCTGGTGAAGAAATTCTCCCTGCTTGGCTGTCGTACGAGCCTGAAGCTGGAGTCCCTCGATGACCAATTTCAGTCGAGGTTGTAATATTGACATTGCATTGGCTATAATTAATATCGGTATATCGTTTTTCTTAGGAAATAAAATTTATCTACAAAAGGCAAAAAATAAAAACCAAATACCGAGATTTGAGAATAGTTTTGTTAAAAAATACATCGTACTTTTGTGTCGTACCTTTTACTTTTGATTTATATTTTTCTCGTAATTAATACCCTCGCAATCCGTCGATGCCGTCTGTCCCGAAATCCCTTCGGCGACGCGAACCCCCCCGCCCCAGGGGGAGGGTTAAACCCACCAAAGTCTGTTCGTCTATGCGGGGTGTGTTCTACTTTATCCGGCATTCGATCCTTATTTACGATCGCGCGGACGATCGGAAAAGGGGTGGTTAGCGATCGGAATAAAAAACAAGTAGACAAAAAAGGGGGGGAGGAAGGCTGAAGGCGATCGTTTCGATTCAGATGTATACACATCGGAGGAAGGTCTCGGCCCTGCTAGGGATTTGAAGAATGGCGAGAATTAGTCCCGCCGGATCGAACCCTTCGATCGCGCGACTCCGCTGTAATTTTAAATTTACGATCGCGCAACCCCCCGCGCGTACGAAATCCGGGAGCCTTTTTCAGCCGCCGGTATGTGCGGCAAGTAGCTCGAGGGTAGTTTCGTCTCGTTGCCCCGGCAGACTCGCAAAATCCAGTCCATCGAAACTTCCAAGCTCCGTCTGTCCTCATCTTCAACGTCATTTTCCCTTCCCCTCCGTATGTTCCCTCTCGGGCCGTTGATCGAGATCACTTGTGTGGTCAGACGGAACATTGACCCGGTACGGAGACCCCGCGGAGATTATCGATCAATCCATTTTTACGAGAGAACAAGAAGAGAAGAAAAAAAAACAACATAAAAGTATCGTACCGATAGAGTCGTCCTCATCGATCAGGTCGTTCCGTGCATCCCGGACGCGTGTACACGTCTCGGAGCGTACATCTCTATAGACGTTACCGTAAAAATCTTCCGCAAAGAGCTCCGGGCTTCGGACTCCGTTGGCGAGTATAACACGACCGGATCGCAGCCGCGCATTGTGTGTCGTTGTGCTCCAACAACCGCGCAGCCTTCGCGAGAATCGCCATTAACTTTATTGTGAATTATGATCGATTGACTGGCGACTCGACTATTGTAACATCACGGGTCGACCGCGTATACCTCCGCACGCGATTATACAGATTAACCGAAGAGCACACAATATGCATACATTGTGTTCCGTCTTTGCGCGCACGCGCCCGGAGGACCGACACGCTCCGCACCCTCGATTCTCTCTGCCTACGGGGAAAATTTATTTGTCGATCGGTTGAGGGACCAGCCCGTCGAGGCGGGAGTGAATTCACGAGAGTCCTCGAATCTTCTTAAAAGAAGGGCAGAGTACATCGCGGGTTTAATATTCCAGTGAGCATCTTATAACCCCCTTCTTGGTCCCCCGCCCCATCTTGCCCCCCCCCCCTTCGTCGTCGCTCACTGGAGGGTGGCGTATAGGTAGAGACGAGAGGATTCTTTTCCTTTTACTACCGTCAACTGTCCCTCTTCCATCCTTTCGGGCGCCCTCCCGTATACCGACCGAATCTCGCGTCCCTCCTCGCCCACCGTTTCTCCTCTCGTGTCTGGCTTCGAATTTTAATAACTACGGGAATGCTCAGAATCCAATAATGTCCTCTCGTCTTATTTCTATCTCTCTCGTGCATTGCTTCTCATACGAGGGAATATGTATATATGCGTGCGTGTGTGCGCTCGAGGAGGTTGCAGAGTACGGCGCCTGTGGTTGAGGCTTCATGTATGCACGGGTATTACGTGATGCGCTTGAGGGAGGTTCGCCTTTTACTATTATCCCTATGACGGCGTACAGCGAATCATATATTTTCTTTTTTTTTCTTTCCATTTTCCGCTCCCGCGGGAAACGGCAACAAATTTGTTCCGAAATCTCATACTCGTGAGTGACGTCACGATTTGTTAAACGCTGGACAGTTTAGCGATTAGCCGTATTCGGGCACGATTCGGTATTTTATTTATTTATTTCTCAGAGATTAATTTCATGGCAAATTCTGCCTAAATTCGAGCGAGTAATTTGTGATTGCCAAAAATAAATTATTTGCTCATTTTCCTTACGACTGAAATTCGCACGTGAACAGCTAAAAGCTTGCAACAGGAAACGCTAATACATTCGTTCGGAAATCTCATACTTTTTCGGAATGTCACGATTTGTCAAACGCTGGACTGTTTGTCGGTTGTCCAGATCGGAGCGCTATTCACTAAGACTTAGTACGCTAAGACTCAGTGTCTTAGCGTACAAAAAAGAAATTCGATAGCAATTTTTGCCTGAATTCGAGCTGGTCATTTGTAATAGGTAAAAAAACCATTTTATCGCATTTCTCGTACGTCTGAAGTTTGCGCGTGAGCAGTTCCCAGCTCACAACAGAAAACGGTCCCGAAACGCGAGTCCTGTTCGCTTCCTCCGGCTCATCTCGAGCCACGAAACGGATGATGTGTTCTATACCAGATCCCGAAATAAGGATAAGCATACGCGGTGAATTTATCGTAGAGCACAGAGGGAGAAAGCCAGGAAGAGGGGGGGGGGGGAAGAAGGGATAATCGAAGCAATCGAAGGATCGACCGGTTCTACTTCGGTAATGCTATTCCCGGAGTGTACGCCGTATAGCGCACGACGAAGTGCGTCGGTCCACGAAATGAATTCCTCCCTCGCGTGCAGAAGCCGCCAGAAAAAAGCTCAGACGACTGTCTGAGGGAAAGAAAGAATAAAAGGCGAGGAAGACGCGAAAAAGAGGAATAGGTGGGAGGGCGTGCGGGGATTTCGAGTGTGGAATATCTCTCTTCCTCGCCGCTCTCCCGTTCGCCGTCCCTCTTACTCGCCCATACACGACGGGCTGGCAGGTAGGGACACCCGAATCTCGAAGACACTCGAAAAACTCGGGGCTCGGCGGAGCGGCTCGTGTGCCTGCGAAGAATGATAACGCTCCCCGGGGTTAGAACGAAGATTTGTGAATACATTAGAGAGAGCGAAGCTCGCTTCCTCGCGGCGGTGTACACCGGAGGGTGGCTTTCAACCCCGCGACATCCCCCGGCCCGTTAACCCGCACCCGGGAGGTTGCAAGAGTGTCGCCCGCGAGTCTCCCCGGCCGTCGAGAAGAATCGAAAAACCCGGGGAATCCCCTGTGTCCTCCTCGCCGCCTCGCACTCTCGTATTTATCTTTCCAGATCGCGGACGATTTTCGAGGGTCGTCTTTGGCCCCAACTTCGACTTTGCCTGGCGGCCACTCCGTCACGCGTAATCAGCACTAGCGAAAGAAATGGCGGGAGAGCGAAATGGTAAAAAGGAAGGGAAAAAAAAAGGAAACTTGATAGCTAGAACGACCGAAGTCTGATACCAGTTTCCGAGGAGGCGTCTTATGGTGGAAACATCGATCCTCGCCGGGGTCTTCAGACAGGCCATACACGAGGCCCGCAACGGCACGCGGGGGGATCTCTCGTCGTTTTTGTTTTCTCATTTCTTATTTCTCCTCCTTGCCGGTGGAGGGCCTTCGGATCTTTCTCGCACCCTCCCCCGGTGCGAGACTGATGGCGGTTTATATTACGCGGATTCATATTACCACCAATTAAACTCCCATACCGGCCGGTCCACCGCCCGTGCTCGTGCGTCACGGGAGAGAGACGAACGGGAATACACACCAACGTTCGACTTCTTTCCGTTGCACCCCGCCTACCGACAGTGTTAAGTGAGTTCTTCCACACACGCGCCGGGACTTTAACGATTATGGGATATTCGCGACGCATCCGTCCGCGTTATTACCAGTTTGCAGAATCAAGTTTAGAGTCTATCGAGCGATAAACTCAATAAGCTCGCGCCGAGCTATAAAATCAATGTTTTTATTTTTATTGTTATTTAATACCCAGTACAATGTTCTTCGCGCATCTGCCATGTCGGAAGAAGGCGCGGGGATCGACGATGGAATTTTAGCGAAAAAAAGGAGACTAGTTTTAGCGCGAGCGAAACGCCGGCGATTACTCGAGATCGAAGTTAGACAAAACATCGTTCGACCAAACTTGGCTTCACTTTCCTCCGCGGCGACTTTTCCATCCGGGCCACAGGACAAGCAGCAGGGCGCGTGTGTGTCTTCCCGTCCCGGAGGCGCTCGCGAGGACGCGCTCCTCTATTCCTCTTCGGTGCTATCCGCACGGTCCTGAGTAACTTTTAATTCGTCTGGTAAGTTTCCGGGGAAGCTAACTCGAGGTGATACAGCGGTGGCTTGTTTAGCCTCCCGAGGGCGAGGGCGACCGGTCGAGAAGTCCCCGTCCACGGAGGGAGGAAGAGGCGCAAGAATCGAGGGGTGAGGAAAGCGTCGTCGTCGCCCCGTAAAAAAAGGGGAAAAAAGTGTAAAAAAAGGAAGTAGCGTTGGAAGAAAGCGTAGCGAGAGAAAAACGAATAAGTGAACGGAGAACGATGAGAAAAGGGCAGAGGGCCGGAGGAAGCCGGGGGGGACTTGGCCCTTTTGTAGTCGGTGGGTGATAATTTTTAATCAGTGCGTCTCCTCGGCTCTTCGCGCTTTCTTCGGCGTTTGTCCCCGTGCCGGAGATTGGACGGAGAAGCGACGATATTCCGCTTCTCTTTGTGGCCGAATCGGTTTCTCCCTCGCGCCCGCGTCTCGCCGAGGGAGCAGCGGCGGGCGCGAGGGACGATTCGGCCGCCACCAGCGGGAGCAAAGAGGTAGAACGAGGTCCTATTGACCGCGGGCTCTTCGCTTCTCCTCGCCGCGAGCCGGAAGGACTAAAGTTTTGGGATAATTGGGGGAGTGAGGTTGCGGGCGGGCCGAGCTGCCGCTCCTGCGGCTGCCGCTTCGACGGCGACGAGGACCCTTTGCACAACGAACGCGCTTTAACCGAAACTTGACTTTTTGCCGCCCGATCGTTACACTCCGGAGACGCGCTTTCCGAGATAAAACGCCTAAATTTTGGTAAGCTTTCAAAGTGCGAAAAATAAAAGAAAATGTCTCATCTATCCACATCGGACCCTCAAATTTTACCTCCTCTTTCATGCACTGTAAAAATAAATGGTAAATTTGAAATTTGCTTGCATTACTTATATTAATTGAGCATGTAATTTCTTTGTAAAATAAAAATACCGGCTGTTAAAGTTACACATTTTTTGCCTGAAATTTACAAAAATTTTCACTAAAAATAAAATTTGACTGTAACATTGCGATGCAAATGTCTTTGAAATTTCGATAACAGTTTATGTAAATAAGCTTCCAATACCGTTCATTAATTTTCGAACACATTTTGTTATACAGTGTGGTGGTTGTTTTTTCTCCAGCCCTCTGCCGTGCTGCATTCGCACCGAAAGAAATTAACCCTACCGAACAGTCCGCCAAAATTTTGCCGACTCGCAAGGGTAAACCACCCGCGGAAGGTATGCGAGCGAAGCGCCACCGGAAGGACGCCCGGCATTCCTCGGACTTCTGGAATTTCGATTTAGTTCCGCGAGAATCGAGAATCACACAATCCGACGATTTCGCACTTCCTCATATCCGAAATGACGAGAATCTCTCCGAACCCTGCTCACGCTAAGACGGGACTTCCTATCAATCGATTCGCGACACGGCGTAATAAATACGCAACGCGACACGCAGTAGGCGCAACCGCGGATGCATCGCGGCCCGGAGTTGCACGAGCGGCGAGTACTACAAGGACAAGGACAAGAGGTTCTCGAGCCGCGTTCCTAATTGAATTTCCACGTGGGAGGAAGGGGGGAAAGGGAGAGGCACGACGACAGCCTCCCACGACAGAAGGATCGCTGCGCGTCCGCTCTGTTACACTCCAACCCTTTCCTCGCCCCCTCGCCGCGCTGTAGTACCTTCTTGTTTCTCTTCGTATTTCACTGCTGCCGCTTCGTTCATCTCCTCGCTCGATAGGCGAAAGAGCGAGGAGGAGGCGGGTAGAATCAGCAGTCCTTTCCTCTGATCCTGTTTAATCGCCGACGATCCGGGCGACGCGTTCTCCGCTCGGTGAATCCATTGTCTCTCGGCGGAATTAGGTTCGTGGATTCTTCGCTTCTCGCTCCGCCGAGCAGCCTCCCCCGTGCGTGGGGAGGAAGACGAGGACCGAGCGTCCTCCGGCCGGCGAGGCCGCTACGGAGCGGATCGGGAGGAAGCGAGAAAAACGGGGACGTGCCGCGCTGGACCGAGCGACACCCTGCTCCATCCCTCGTCCTCCTCTCTCGCTTCGTTCCACGCATACCTCCCGACAACTCGCCCGATGAGAAGCGAGAGAAGTAGCGCTGTTAGCGGTTACCGTGGAAGACAGGAGGACAGCGAGAAGCCGGAGCGACGCGCGCGATGACGGGACACTACCGGAGTTAAGTGGCGAAACGCGCGGGCAAAAAGGCACGTTGGCACGAAGCGGTGGCGAGACGGGCGGGGGAAAAGGATACCGGCGAATGGTGGAAAAAAAGGCTTCGTCGGAGCGAGCCCAAACCGAGGCGAAGCGGCTAAAACAAAGGACGAGACCGAGGTGTGACGAAACGCCAGAGCATGTGGCCCACGACGAGCATCGCCGAGAGCCTACCGAACACTCTTGTTTGATTCGGTATTTTTTTTTTTTTTTTAGGTTTTTTTATATTTATTTCTTCAGACTTGTATTCTTTACTCCAGATTCTCGCGCCTCGAACCTCATCCAGACACATCGTCGTTCCCGGGCGCACCGATGATCCTTCAAAAAATTCATTCCTGTCGACCGGACTCTTCTCACTAGTTTTATTATCGACCGTCATTACTTGTGATCCGGCGATCTGGAGCTTTTTTGTGGTTGCTCCTTCGCCTTTTTCTTACACGATTTTACAGAGTTTCTTTTGAATGTCGCCAAAAATTGCAACTTTTTTTAGCTATCACGCTATTCTTCACATTCCGCTTCAGATTTTTTTGGCCCAATTGCTGTCAATCTCGTGATTCGTATATTTCTTCTGGCGTTTCTATTTTTTCTCCGTTATTATTTGGTAGATATGTGGGTGGCAAGGTGAAGCTCGATTAGGAGCAGCGTACATGATTGCATACATCATTGCAGATCGCAGGGAGAGGAAACCGCGCGCACCGATGATTATTAAAAAAATGCATTTCTGTCGACCTTCTGTTATCCTGCTCCTTCGCCTTTTTATTACCCGATTTCAAATTAGTAGTAGTAGTAGTAGTAGATTTATTGACAATATTCCAGATGGAACAATTTGTGATACGTAACGTTACATAGCGTAAGTTGTCATGAGAATATAAATATATTGTCAATTGGCCATCGACCTAAGTCCTTCACCCACGTGATTTCAAATTATTTCTTTCAATTTATCAAATAAAATTCGTGCGCGCACGCCAACTCGTGTAATTTTTTAGCTATCGCGCTGTCGTGCACGTTCATTTGCAGCCTTTTATTGTTTTCGCTTCACCTTTTTTTCGCTCAATTACTTCCGATCTCGTGATTCGGATGTTGCTTCTGCAGTTACCATTTTTTCCCCTTTATTATTTGGTAGATAGGTCGGTGGCGAGGTGAAACTCGATTAGGAGCCACGTACATGATTACAGGTCGCGCGGAGAGGAGACCGAGCGGACGGTCGGATATGTAGTATTTACGCGTGTTTCGTGTCGGGGAATCGAGGAAAAATTATTATTATCTTTTTTTTCGCGCGTTGATTGTGATCTCCAGGGAGCACGGGTACATCGCGGGTTAGTTTCATCGTCTATTCCCTTGCTACACTGTAGCCCGCACAGCCGGCGTTACTCCGCTTGGCCTCGTGTAATATCAATGGCTTATCACTAATATAATATTCCCGCTCAATGCACGATGATTGCCGTGCCGCTCGGTGTCCCTTTTACCCACTGTCTGACACAGTACGGCCTCTCTCTCCCGTTCCGTCCCGGGCCAAACGACACAAGGGGGGTGTGCGTGAGACACATTTTTAGGGAACCCGCACGGGTATTAGCGGTGGGCCAGCGCCGACACCGTCGATGCCTCCGTGGCTTGACGAAGGTTCGATATTTCGATTGTCACGAGCAGAGAGAAAGAGAGAGACCAAAAAGAAATTGGAGAACGAAAAATGCCCCGTGGAACGTGACACCGTGTGCCAGAGGGAAATAAAAAAAGGGGCAAAAAATAAAAATACAAAGTGTAGCGCAATAAAAGAGACTGTAAAACCGTCCACTTATTATTATTGCTCGGAACCATCAATTTTAATTACATATCACGCCAGGCTCTGCAGGAAAACGATTTGTTGTACGAGGCCGTTGTCATAGCGACTTTCACTGCACACACGCCGCCTCGGTAACATACATACATTATACTCGCGCGATACACACGGGTAATGATCGAAACGACCCTAGCCATAAATCACTTTTTCCCGATCGATTAGCCTCGTTAAACGATCGAATACTTTTTTTCTGCGATTTTCAATAAACAATCTTGGCCCCCTAGGCTGTATACGACGGAAAAGGTGAATGAGAGGAAAAAAAATTGTGCGGAGCGAGAAATTATGTGAGAAAAGGCGATAGGATCGAGGACGAAAAATGTATGAGTGCAGAAATCGTGAGGCGAGGATGAAAAGGAACTTTTATTCCGAGCAGCCGTTTAAAAAAAACTCATCAAGTAGAGATGATTGCCGTCGAAGGTTTTCTTGGAAGTATTTTTTGTGCAATTTTTAATAAACAATCTTACCTCCCTAGGCTCTATACAATGGAAAATGTGAACAAGAAAAATAAAAAAATGTACGAAGCGAGAAATTATGCGAGGAAAAGCGATAAAAGGATCGAGAACAAAAAAATGTATAAGGGCAGAAACAGTGAGCCGAGGAAGAGAAGAAACTTGCATTCCGAGCAGCCGTTTAAAAAAAAAAAAACCTCATCAAGTAGGTACGATTTCCGTCGAAGGTTTTCTCGGAAGCATTGTTCGCGCTCCACGAAACGCGGTCCGAGCCCCATCGGCGTGGTCTCTCACCCTCGGGATCGCCCAGGGGCTTTTTCTTCCCGATTCCCGCTTATGTTCGCGCGAGCTCCGGATCTAATCTGGCCACTCGCCCCGTGGAAATTCCTGATTCCTCGTAAACGCGATCGCTCCCGGCTTCCTTATCTCATTTACTTGTCGCACGGACCAAAAAAAAGAAAAATCCCAGCAATATACGTTCACGGCGATCGTTCATCCCGAAGTTCAAAAGTTATGAGCTTGTTTGGATTTTCGGTATAAGTCTCGGGCTCGTTTGAGGATGAGATTTTCCTCATCCGCTCTTTCCCCGGTGAATTTCCCTTGTACTAATATAATCACGCGTACGTGTGTGTCTGTGTGCGTTGCCGGGATATGTGTGCCAGGGAATTGGCTCGGTCACGTGTAATAGTATAGTCGACCCCGGGATCAGGTTCACCCGGGCGAATGTGAGCGCGAGCCGCGCGGGGCACGAGCGCGAGAGAGCCTCGGGTACAAACTAATTTCAAATTCATTCCCCAGCCTTCTCCTTGGCTTGCCTCGTCCGGCTCGCTCGCTCGTAGAAAAATCTCATTTTCTTTGCCCTAAGGGTCCCTCCGCGCCCACTCGCGTTCTCCCGCGCTCCCATATATATATATACACATACGCGTACCTCTATATACTTTATACGTGTACACCCGTATGTATGTATACATATATATATGTGTATATATATAACGTTCACTCGGGTTGAACCGAACGACCTGCGCTCGCCCGGGCAATATTTGCCTAAGGAAATTCAGAAAAGTTTACACACGAGCCGGGGATACTTTAGACGCGGGTTTTACCCGCGGTGAGAGGCTCCTACGAGGCTCTCCGGTTTCCTCAGTCAATTTCCCTTCCCAGCGAGCATCCCTGGCCCTCCCTCTATCTGTACCCAAGAGCTCTGCGCTCCCCGCTTCCTCCACCCTCGTCTTACTGTCTCCTTCAACTCCGTGCACCCTTCTTAATAATATTCGCGAACGACTCCGTCTCGCGTCCCACCTCGAGCCGAGATATTCCCGACGAACCGCCCGGGCGCGTCGAGCGGATCTCTCCATCGCAACGAGGACGCGATGCGTCTCGACGGGATCGGCACAGAGTGCACTTTTAATCGGATCGCTCGCGTAAATTTGGACAGGATAGGGTCGATAGGGAATCCACGAGTGCAAAGAAAAATTTCGTCCAATTCGGCGAGGAATAAAATAAAAATTGAGCTTTGCGAGCGGGACATGTTGGTTTGATGTGAAAATGTTTTTTTAGCGTGTAGTGGAGGAAACGGAGGACAGAGGTGCGAAAGTTGTTCCGGGGTGGCTCTGGGTAAAGGGGTTGCGAGGTGGAAACGTGGGCGGGATCTCACCGGTGGGTCCAGGAAAATTCCCCTCTCCGAAACTCTTTCCACACCGGGGGGGTTGAAACTGAGGGTCACGCCCCCGTGTTCTCCGCCGTGCGCAGGGGATGAAACTCGTCTACATAGTCACACACACACGTGTCGTTCTCACTCTCACGGCGATATATCATTCAAAATTGTATAAGCAATAATTCGATATAGCGGAGGATCGATGACTCGTACGGGGTAATTCCGGGCGATGTGGCCGTAGTTTTTGTGAAGGGGGGAGCGGCGTTTACAGCCTCGAAAAATCGACCGGGGACCGGTAATTTGCAACTCTATAAACATCGATATTGAGTATTTTCGCAGAGGCTTCGAATAAAATTCGATACCTGGGTTTATCGTGCGGATATTAGCGAGCAGTTATGATTGGCCACATCACCCGGAATAACTCATGCGAAATAATAAAAACGCGCTGCAGAATGGACGTTTAGGTGATCCGCCGTTTCCAACCACACCTCTTTATCCAAAAGCTGCACATCCGGCTGTCCGTCAAATCTAAATTTAAACGTATTCAGCTATATACAGAAAAAAGGATAAAATAATTGATTTGAGTGCTAATCGAGCTGGTCCATATTCCCTCTTATCCTATCGCGTATCCTACTCGATTCGTTCTCCGTGATGCATAATTCTATATATAAAATAAGTATTTTATCTACGTTAACGGACGTTGAGGTAATCCGCCCTTTCCAACCATACCTCTTTATAGAAAAACGACTCGCCCGACTGTCCGTCAAATCTGAATTGAAAGGCATTTAGCTCTATACAGAAAAAAGGGTAAAAGTGGTATAATTGATTTGCGTGCTAATCGAGCTGGTCCATATTCCCCCTCCTACTATCGCGTATCCTACCCGAGTCGTTCTCCGTGATGCATAATTGTATATATAAAATAAGTATTTTATCTATGTTAACGGACGTTAAGGTAATCCGCCCTTTTCAACCATACCTCTTTATAGAAAAACTACACGTCCGGCTGTCCGTCGAAACTTAATCAAAACGCATTCAACTCCATACAGAAAAAGAAAAGATAAAAGTGGTATAATTAATTTGCGTGCTAATCGAGCCGGTCCATATTCCCTCCCACCCTATCGCGTATCCAACGCGACTCATCCTCCGTGATACATAATTGTATATATAAAACAATTTTTTCATCTACACACCCGCGTAGGACATTGCGCGGCGGGGCCCGAGCGGAGCCCTCGGGGACGCGAGAGTGTATCGCGTACATCTCGACGGGTATAAACGAATGTGGAATGAGCGAGGACGGAAGGAGATGAGAAGCAACCAGTCGGGATGCGAGAACGCGTCTCGAGAGTCGCCGAGAGACACCGCGAGAGATCCGAAAGGGATGAGAGAAGTTATTTGGCCCCGTCTGGCTTGACGATCTGTCCCCATCGCGTTCATCCGTCTCCGACCTTCTGTGTTCCTCCGGCTCTCACCCTCCCGTGCCTCTCTTGCCATCTCTGGAACGCGAATTCTACGACATTCCCTCGTATCCGTCAGCTCGTTTGTTCGGCTATATGCAGAAGAGCGGGAGCTGAGCGTAGTTGAGGAATAATTGATGCGAGATCCGAACGGAGAGGGGGAGGGGGGTAGGGGGGGCGGATAGGATGCAATCTGTACATTTTTATTGCAGACCTCGAGCTCGGCCTTCGGAGTCTGCTCGATAAAAAGAAAACGAGGCGAGAACATTAGCGAGGATAAATGATAACTATTAATAAGAGGGGTGCAGTGTGTTCATAGGTTGGCCCTTTTTTTAGTTCAAATCTATCGACGACACTGGCCGAGGCCACGGTGCAGGAAGGGGTCGGGAAGGAGCAACACGAAGGGAGGGAAAAAAAATGAAGAGTGTCGAAGAAGCCCGGGCAATGGAGGGGCCGCGGATTTTGTGTCCCACGAGAGGGGTGGAACCGCAGCGAGAGTATGGACGCGTACGTGGGGATACGTGATCGGAATTAACCCTCGTCAGAGAACTGCC
This sequence comes from Ichneumoninae sp. A BG-2022a, assembly GCA_030522665.1. Taxonomy (NCBI): domain Eukaryota; kingdom Metazoa; phylum Arthropoda; class Insecta; order Hymenoptera; family Ichneumonidae; species Ichneumoninae sp. A BG-2022a. The sequence goes on from JAPYZC010000373.1 coordinate 27,612, forward strand.
TTCGATTTCTTTTCCACTAAAAAAAAAGAGAGCGAGTACGCTCGCCGAAGAGTCGAGGCCCGAAGGAACGAGAGAGCGAAAGAAAGAAAAGAAAAAAGAAAAAAGCGCGAGGATCGGGAGCGACATAGACAGTTTTAAATTTCCCCGGCTATCTCGAGGGTGGCTTCTTTGATCGGGAATGTCATTAGGACTCTCTTCTTATGGTCCTCGCGGCAATTCGAGGGGGGCGATAGAAGTAAAGGAGTCGATTTTCAGCGGCATTGGGAAGCTCCGATCGCCGTTTCGACCGAACGCTCCGTTTTATATTGCACCGATGTCGCAACGATTTTGGTTAATCGACTTTTTTATGTACACAAAGCAATATCGCTGTGAGAAAGGATGCTAGGTTCGGATTTCTCGGTGCGCGTGCGTCCAATCGTCTATATCGAGAATAGCCAATTCACATGAGCTATCAAGTCCGAGTCACATTTATCACTCCCTCGGTCCTCGCCTCGCTGCAGGCTCTAGCTTTCTTCTTTTATGTATATTTTTTTTTTCCACCATACACACGTCAATGGAGTTGGGAATGGGGTTGGCAAGGGGTCCCCCGTATGTAACGACCGCGGTGCGCTGCAGACTGCATCGCTGCTTTTTTCTTTTTTTTTATACCACTACTAAAGAATGTAATACAGGGGTGAGTGTATATTCCTGCAAGGGCAGTACCATTGGCCGAAGTATCGATTGCTAATGGCGTCGCGCCACCCCAACGTAAATTATCATCATCGACACTGAAAAGGGAAAAGAAAGGAAAAAAAAAGAAAAAAGTCCCTGACTCATCGATGGTCGCGGAGGCCTGCTGCTACGGCCGTTGCAATCGATACACGGGTCCAAGTATCGAAAACGAGCCTAGCTGAAACACAAGCCTCTTTCGACTGCTGTCGCGTGAGGATTCAACGTGACGAGGGAAACACGTTCTGAAATTTTCTCGATTTTTTTTTTTTCTTGTTTTCCGCCACGAGCGTTGGGAAATGCGCGGGGATGAAAAATTCATGATAGGACAGCATCCGGCAGCCCTTTGGTCCCCGTACACAGGATGGCAGGGTCTCACGTGGTGTACCATGGGCGCAGGGGGTGGCCAGGGCCTTGGCAAGCATCTTAGTGCACCCCCGAGGCTGCGAGGCCGCACGGCCGACGGGGCATACCGAGCAGGCATTACCTGATTGTCTTACTATGGTTTTCTTTCTTTTTTTTGCCCCGACCATCTTCGCTCCTGGGCTCGCGAGGTTTCATGGTAAATGGGTAAAGGAGATGGAGCGTCACCGCTGGTCCGTACATACATAGTTATCTCGGAGGCTTTCTTTCTTTCTTTCTCTCGTTTCCGCACGGCAGCGGCTTCGGCGAGGATTCCTCCGCTGATGTCCTGGACAGAAACCGACGAGGAGAATGACGGCGTCCTTTCACGGAATACCGGAGTAACTGCTCTCCCTGCTCGTCCCCGACTCGACGGGAATCTCTCTCCGGCTATCATCTCGTTCGTATCTCCTTAGCCTCCCTCTCTATCTCCCGGTTATTTCTAATCTAGCCAGTGTGCCCCGGGTATACATGCGCTTCCTGATAGAGAGCAGAATCACAAACCTCCGGAGTTCACGTACGCGGCTCACGGAAATTGACCGAGTCTCGTGCAACCCCTTTTCTCTACGGGCTCCGGGAGAAAATACGCCGGTAACGAATTACGCTATATACTTATAATATCGAATAAGTCACGTAGAACCGTGCGGTTTTGGCTCTACGAGGGAACATTCTTTTAACGGCTGATAAATATAACGGGAGCCTCGTTACAGTTTGTTTAGCCGAGCTCGCCTCGCCGATGAGTCAAATTGCCTCGGAACTTCCGCGCGAACTCACTCGGCGCTCCGGAGAGAGCAGCGAACTTCCTCGGAGGCTTCCCTGGCGACAAGATTTTTTTGCGGAAAATTTCTACGCTTAACAAACATTTCTCGACCGCTGAGTGCCACGTTGAAAAAAAATTATATTATAATTTTTTTGTTCGTCAATGAACGAAGTTGTTTCCGCACTGAGAGAAGGATCAAGTAAAAACGACTATGTCGTTTGAGAGATATTACCATCGCATTTACTGGTAAAGCGCTAGCACGCCACCTATGATAGGCAGTACCGGATTTATAAGAATTTTTTTTTTTATATTATAAAAATTGTAGGAAATCTGAGACTTTCTGCCATAAATGGCACCCTGGCGCCCTACTACGATCTGCTATGGTAACTTTTCTTAGATGATCGGTAATTTTGACTAGATCCTTCTCTCAGCGCGGACGTTTGTGGACCAGAAAAATTTGTGAATCGTTATCGAACATTTCTAAAATTTTTCGAACCTTTCTGCGAGTTCAATTTCGCAAACATAGAATAATCCGCAATTATTAGAGATAGTTTCGGCGAGTGAGGAAATAAGTCGCAGTTCACGAAAAGTTCGCATTACGGGCGCCACGGCGAGACACGTGAGGAGCTTGTGTTGTCAAGTAATTAACGCTGAGTTATTAACATGTACGGGGAATGATTAGTTAAACAAATTAAGGAAGCCCCGTGGCAGAGGAGAGCGCTGGTTGACGCAAGAAAACGTTAAGTGGATAGGTGGGCATCGCGGAGTTGCGGGCAGGTATTAATCTGTGCCCGACCATCAGGCGTACCGTATGTTCGTACGTGCACGTACCAACATATATGTATGGATATACATAAAAGTAACAAGTCAAAGTGAGTAGCGCAGAGGCCAGGGCGCCTCATTCCCCTCGTCATCCCCTCCTCGGTAATTAGAGGCGTGCATAATTAAGTCGGGTCGGGCTTGATTGTTGACACGGGGTGTTAGCGACCCCGCGATGAGTGTCTTCGAGGGCGCGTCTCAATTAGAGCCTTCTCGCCATCAGCAGCAGCAGCTCGCCCGTACACGAGAAGAGGAGAGAGAAATCCCGAGAGTCGCCGCAGCCTCAACTGTGTTTGCACGAGCTCTTGACGAGCCGTTAATTTTCACCACCGCATCGCTCTCCTCCGGCTCGCTGATGCCTCCTTCATTAATTATTATCGTCGCAATTCTACAATTTGTCTCCGTCTACCGGCTGATAAGATTTTCAAGGGCCCCACCGTGTTCCGTCCAGCCTGGCCGGGTGATCCTGCCAAACTCCCAATTCCCACACCGAAATCGGATTTACTCTCCAAGCTGGTCAAATATGTAACTAGACGCTTTTTTTCATCTCGATTATCTCGAGGAATCGAGGAGGGTGTCCTTTCGACTCGGTAATACATCGACGTCGAGTTCGCGCGTGTGATTGATCAGTCGAGGGGAATGAATTCATATTTTTCCCACCCCCCCTCACCTTTGCTCCGACGCTCTCTCGCAGGCGAAATGATCAATAGTCACAGCATCCATCGATTATCCGGAATCTCACCGAGATCTTCGATGCTCTCATCGCACCGAGAGAGCGTACGGAGGAGCGTCCAATCGATCATCGGACGCTCCTGTTTCTCATTCATTTCGTTTATAATGTACGCGTTGTCCGACATTACGCGGAACGGCCGGCAAAAGTGGCGTGCAGCGTTCGATGGACGGGGGGGGGGAGGGCTCTTCGAGTAAAGCCAGACACCGAGGAGAGATAATAAAAAGGACACGCCAGGCGGCAGCTGGTTTTGTGACTGAAGAATGAGAAAGTCCTTTCTTTATTTGTTTCTTTTATTTCTCTCCTCTCGTCGAGTTTCTGATAGTCGCGACCGCAGACTAATATATATTCTCGACTCTCGAATGGGGTACCCACACGCACGCTTGTGTATATAGATGCAGGGTGTACGTGTGTGTGTGTACGTTCGAAGAAACGCATTTCCGTCGGACCTGAAGTGCAATCGGCCCGGGCGCGTGCTATATTCAACGTCCGGAGTCGAGCCGGGCCGCCGGGTCTGGCCTCTATTTCTGGAGTCACTCCGGGGTCCAGTTTACTATTGCCAATCTGCATAAGCGTTTAACCGAACCGACGTATGAATACGGTACCGGTGCAGCACTCGCGGGAGAGAAAGAGGCGACAATAAAAATCCGAGACAAGGCGCGGAGAAAACGAATAGAGGGAACGAGGGATATGTCGAGCGAGGTGGAGAACTATCTGGAGTGGTTCTTTCTCCGGAGACGAGGAGAGGATTTGCGTGGGGTGAGCGAATCAGGCCCAGAGGAAGTGCAATCGCCGCCGGCGGAACGGAAATTTTTCCGCAAACTCGTGCGAGACATTTCGCCTGTTTCTGCGTCGATCAATAATTGGCGGTGGCCAGAAATATAGAAGACCGGATGTATCGGAGCTTCGGTACCGTTACCTTAGCGGTCGGGGAAAAAGAATGCAAATGTCGCGTGATAGCGGAGGAACACGGTAAGGAAGGCGAAAAATAAGTGGGAAGGAAAAAAGGACTAAAGACGCTGGGACCGGAGAATGGAGAAGAAGAAGCAGAGGAAGAAACAGAAAGAGGACCGTGGAAGGCGCGAAGGCGCTCACCGATGGAGGCGAAAGTTTACGACGCGTCTACCGCCAGAGTTACCGACGCTACCAGTGAAAAAAATCTCTACCTTCCTCCTTCCCCACGCTCTTTTCCCATCGGCTTGGTCTCCTTCCTCGTGCACCGTCGCTTATCTTCCTCGGACTCATTGTCTTTTAATCTCTCTCAGTCCGGAGAGCCCTCCCCGTGTTGCGCTCGCGAGCGCGACTACGACCAAGGCGCAACGACGACCACGAAGAATAAGAATGAGAGGAGCAAGAGGAATAAGAAGAAGCTGTGAAGCACGTAGAGAAACAACAACGGCCTCTTGGCAAACTGAAGCATCAAGGGGCGAAAGAGCGCGTGTACCTATCGAAGCGTGTATATAACCGAGGATACGCGTCGAGATGTTGCCGTCTCGAGGAGAGAAGTAAGAATCCTTCGGCAGTGATCTTGGTAACGCTATACCCACTACCCGTGGCGGCCGCTGCCTACATCCATAGTGGACGGAACATACACCAACAGTCCCATTGGATGTAACAATGTGACAGGTAACCAGGCGAGCTGGCACTTCGCTCGCTCTTTCCCTGCTACTTACAAAGTAGCCTCGGAACAAGCACTCGCGAAGACGTCCGGCGTCTCTCATTCCGCATGGTGGAAACACAATCCCGCTGATATTTCGATGAGGCGGAAGAGCGGTCCCGCGATGCGCCCAAATCGCGGGACCGCTGGGACATAAGGAGCATTTTCGAATCGCGAATTTTTGGTCCACGCGACCTTCGCCTGGATCGACTCTCTCTGGAAACTCCCAATTTTGTTATAAATCTCGTTGTCGAGTACACCCAGAAAAAAGATTGATTAAAATCAAGTAAATTTCGATCTTCAAATGACGTTTATTGAGATAAAATAAATGTTTACTTGTCTTAACAAAATCCTTGTTGGATTCAAATAACGGCTATTCTTTAGCGTAAGTAAATTTATTCAAAGATTTGTACTTTGAAATAAAGGTTTATGTACGTCAAAGAACGTCAACGCGTCAGTCGTCTGAAAACATCTCTGATAGTACAAGACTGTATTTTTTCCTTACCCGGGAACCGCTACATTGTAATAAAGAGGCAACTCATCGGTTTGTTTTTATGAAACTTTGTTTACTTCAACTGTGTACCTCGATGGAATTATGGTTGTGGACTGTGAACATTTTGCTTCGTCCTTAACAAATTTTCTCCGACCAGAATAAACTTTTTTCTGGGTGCACACAATAACGCGCCTCAACGAAAAAGTTCCGTCGAGATTTTGCCGTCTCGAGGAAAGATGTAAGCATCCTTCAGCAGCGATCTTGGTAACGCTATACCTACTACCCTTTGGCAGGCGCAGCCTACTTGCCTAGTGCACAGAACATACACCAGCAATCGCATTGGGTGACAATGTGAGAGGTAACCGAACGAGGTGGCACTACGTTGGCTCTTTCTCTGCTACATACAAAGTAGCCTCGCACCAAGACACTCGCAAAGACACTCGTTCATCGTCTCTCATTCCGGGTGGCAAAACCACAATCCCCTGACATTTCAATGATAGATCAAGACCGGATGAGCAAATGCGAATTGGAGATATCGTCCTCCTGCCCAAATCCGCGTAACCGCTTGGCCACAAGGACCAGCATCCCAAATCCTTGGTCCACAGAAACACAACGCCCTACAACAAAAAAGTTGCGTCGAGGTGTCACCGAACCGATCTCTTTAATTTGTAACACGCACCCGACACTGTTTTCCCTTGAGCGAGAAGATTTATCGAGTTAGCCTTGAGAGATTTCGAGTGCGAGTCTCTCTCTCGATATCGTCCATCCGCTGTTTCACGAGTGCTGCCGCTGCTGCTCCGGATTCTTTCCTCTCGCACAAGCGGAGAAACATACCCACCGCCGACAAGAAACAAGCGACTTCTCTCGCAGCATTTATCTCATTGTTCCCGGTCTCTCGTCGTCGAACAACGACGAGAGAGGGATTCGCCCGTACATAGTGGGCATCCCCGCGTGCATCCTGGCGCACACGTTACCCCCGCAGCCTCCCCGGGTACGGGAGAAAGATTCCGATGATATACAGTCCGCGGGTCCGCGGAACGGAGTAAGATAGGGCCCCGAGAGAGGTATTCGCAAACGAAGAAGTATATACACACGCGGGCTCGAGCCGAAGATATGGGAGAGAGAATGGATCTCGGGAGAGAGAGAAGGGCATAAACTGGCCGACTAACAACCCACACGTAGCTTGGCACCAGCCGAGAGAGGAGCCGGTAGAACGAGCGGAAAAGGCAACGAGACGGAAAGGGAAAGAGGCCAGCGGTAGTAGGTACGAGGAGCGCGGTGCCTAACCGAGGTTACCGGCAGACGAGCGAACGGACGGACAGACGGACGCGCCGCACAGACACTATTAAGAGCCGAAGAGCGCGAGCTTCGAGGAGCAAACCCGTGGATCCGGACGCAGCGTGCTTCGTACGCTGCACATGCAGTTCCCTCGCACTCTCACTCGGAGCGTCTCCCTCGGAGCTGCGGCGAAGATCGGAGCTAGCTGCTGACGCTGCTGCCGGTGGTGCACTCGAAGAGTATAGGCCCAGGCGCGGGCACCCGTAGAGGGCTGTAAATTATAACTCCACACCGCGAGGAGCCGAGGAGGCGCAGCGCGCGCGGATAGCTCTCGCCCTCGAGAGAACGAGAGACGAAGAGGAGACGAGCTCTCACCGGGACTGAGTCCCAGGAACCTAACTTTCAGTCCAGACTCGTAAAAATATTCTCTCGCTCTCCGACTTCTCTCGGTTACGGTCCCTTCCGCGGGCGGGAGGACGAGGACGCGGACCGCGAAGAGCTGCCGGTGCTGCTGCCGGAGCCCGCAGCGTCTCCGGCCTCGCTTTCGGCCATTATGGTACCAGGCCTCTCAGGACGGTACGGGGCCCTCGCAAACATCCCGCGGGATAACTCCGCAGTAAGTCACCGACGAATTACCGACGAGAGCCGCGGAGAGTTCGACCTCGCGCCTCATCCGCGACTCCGCCGAGGATGCGCGCGGTTCGACTTCGCAGGATGAAACTTAAGTTCCGGCGCAACGAGAGAAACACCTCGGAGAACCTCGAGTATCCGTCAAATATAAGAATATAAATTTCAGGATATCGAACTCGTAGTTTGATAAAAAATAAATAAAAAAAAAAACTTCTTCGTTTTTTTTAACCGACTGGAATCCATTAAAAAAAATCGAGGTTGCTGATCCCGAAATCGTACCTAGTAACTTCTAAATATGCATACATATTTTTATTATATCCCGGCACCCTCGTCGGGCGTAAATCAAAGCCACCACCACAGCCGAGGAACTTTCCAGCCGAACCACCCAATGCCCGATCCCCCGTTTGCTCTTCTCTCCGGGACTTAGCGTCTCCGGACGAAGAAAGAAGAGTCGCCGTTATGCCCTCTGTGTGCGCGAAGGCGCTATATATTTTTCTTTTCTTCTGACGGAGAAATCTCCCTCTCCCGGTCTCTCATTCCCGTTCTTTTCTTTATTTCTCTCTACGGGGCCCGCGAGACCGCGGGGAGAGCCGCGCTCGTTCTAAGTAATAATTTCGAATTAAACGCTGCGGCGTTCGCCGGTGTGAGCACACAAGGCCTAGGCCTACACCGGCCAGGCCAGGGTTAATGTAATAAAGTCGTTCGCGAGGATAAATTTAGTGCGCCCTCGCGGTATGGGCTCTCGCGAAGCCCTCTCCCTCTCTCGCTCTCTCGCCGTCGCGGCCTCACGTGGTGCATGTGTTCTCCCGGTTGCCGATACCGATGCGCGCGACACACACCGACAGCTTCGGGACGCGGTCGTGGCCGCGCGGTCCGAGGATACAAGCGAATACGAACACCCCGCGACTCCGAGGAACTCGATGTAGGTAGGTGTTGGACACCCAGCGGGGTATGTGCCAGGAGTGGGCGGCTCTCCGGCTCTCTCGGCGTACGAGTCTCATTCCTCCCGTTCTCTCGCTCCGTCCCGCCGAGGATGCCGCGACGAGGCCGAAGGAGAGAATCCTCCTGTGGCTGACAGAGAGTTCCTCGGGCTCTCCCGTGCTGCACCGCCGTACTCTCCTCCGCCTTCCAACTTCGGTCTGGTATCTGTATCCTCGGCGCAGATAGCCCGAGACCCTCTCGCTCCGAGCTCCGGGTTAGAAGCAACCCGGTGAGACGCGAGAGCGAGGAAGAAAGGCACGGCGCGGAGACGGGGGCAAAGAGAATGGAAGAAAAAGGGGGAAGTGCGGCGAGAAGGAGCAGCAAACTGACACCCACACACCCGGAGGACATTGCGCGCGAGACGCGCGGCCATAACAATAAATAACTCTATCCTTCCATGTGTTACTGGCTGGTCCTCTCCTCTCGTCGTCGGGGATTCTCACTCTCGCGTTAACTGCCGCGCCCTCTTCTCGCTCTTCTTCCTTTCGTTACTTTTCTCCATTTTTTTTTCTTTTTTTTT